>VOQK01043314.1:27772-55909 GCA_015052645.1 Benitochromis conjunctus | reverse complement strand
CAAGCTATTGTTATTTCATTTCTTGACATACTTTTAGACTATTGCAATGTATTTTAATTTGACACAAATGTGTGGCTCCATTTGCAGCAACCATCCGCAGTTATCTTACAATAAAGCTGCCAACTTGAACCAAACTATTCCAAGTTTAACTTTTTTGTAGAGTTTGACACACATTCATATGTGCTGAATTAATAACTAAAAATGAGTGTTACAGTGCATTTAAGGGGCAGTCACAGTGGTTCTTATTCAAATTAAACAGCCAATTTGGGATTCAGACTGCTAAACTTCTCTTCACAAGCACTTTTATGCTTCACATTTCTAGGCTACTGTCCCCAGTGAACTGAACTAACTGCTTAGTGCATGAATAATGCTCGAAAAGCCTTAGTAGCACATGAATGTGTCTAGTTGAGAAGAGGAAAACAGGGATTTTAGGAGGATGTGCTTTTTCTTCTTTACAATGTACACCCTTTAAGGTGAAGCTCATTTCCATTAATAGTCTCAAATAGGCAAACAATTCGTCCCTGTTACTCGGCTATTTGAATTACACTGAGACAACTGAACCTGTGTCAGTGTAATTGATGGTCTTCACTTACTGCTGCACAAGGTGAGTAATGGCAGTCTTTCCCTCTGTTGCTGTTTCTCTCTGCATCCAGTAATGGCTCCTCTGAGAGCAATAATGGCATCCAAGATGGGCAGTCAACTGCTAATACTATCATCTCTCTGTTACTTATAGAAGCTGGACTGACATTTCAGGCACTGCAAAGCGTTCTGTCTGCACAGGATTCCTGTAGAAATAACATCTCACCTGTAAGGCATGGTTGAGATAATGCGGGTAATCTCAACTTTTTCCTGAGTGAGCAGCTAAATGTGTTTGGTTAGATTACAGTAACTAAAAGGCCTGCCAGCTGCTGTAATTACCTTTGCTAAGTACCATGTGAATACCAACTTTAGATAGGCTATTTGGCAGAACAGGCATCTAGAGAGAGGAGGGATGATCTGAACAGATCTGCCTTATTTTCCTTAAGGGTCTAGCAGGTGCTCAGAAGACCAACCCCCACCAGGAATAACGGCTGTTGGAAAGTAGATGTGTTTGAAGTGTAAATATCCCACAGGTCAAAGACTGCAACGGAGAACTCAGATAACAGTATATTTTTTGCCCATGCAAAAAAAAGAACAGAAAAAAAGACTTTGATTCATTTCACACATTTTATTCTTCCCAGACTGCAGAGAATGGATCTCCCAGCAGTGCTTATGAGTAAGGTTTGAAGCTATATTAGGAGCAGTCTGGGCTGAGTTTGTCTGGTAAACGCAAGTCAGAATGAAGGTCTGGAAGTTGCAGATGCTGTCCTGTAAATAAAACTTCAACTCATGACAAATAAATACCCTCTAGTTTCTATCATTAGCACCCAAAGATTTTAAAGCCAGAGACGGTCAGATTAATCAGAATCAGAATGCTTTATTAATCCCTAAGGAAATTACTTAATTTCCTTAGGGATTAATACAACTCTATAATGTGACAGTGTGTCTTCAATTAAAGTGCTGGAAAACACGTTAATTATTGCTTATAAATTCATAGGAGGCAAGAATTTGCATCTTTTCATGTGTTACTAAAGTTGATGGAGGAGGTCAGGTCAGGTTAATACAGAGCATGGGTCAACAGGTTAGCAAGCAAACAAGGTATCATACTAGGAGGCCCAAATTACTCTAACACACTGAGTAGTTTAACAGTCCCGCAAGGAACTGAGAGGAGAGCCTGGGTTATATACTGCTGGAAATGAGTGGAGGTGAGTCAAGCAGAGTTAATACCACAATTGCAGACAACAAAGAAAGAACGAAGAGAAGCCAGGTCGGAACTAAGAGGAGGAGGAGGACTATGACACGATGGAAATCACTCACGCCCTATGCTGAACTTAATGTATGGAGAAAATAATAATGGGCTATAATATTATTTTTCTTGTTTAATATGCTGCCAGGCTTGCACAATCTTCATCTCATGACATGAAAACAGGAAACATGCATGTACTCTAAGGTAGTCTTATACTTGAATCTTCCACCTCTACAAGCTGCTGATTTATATGTAACTTTGAATTTAAAGGCAAATAGAGAACAGCGATCTTTCCTTAACCCCAACCAAGTGCCTGAATACACCAGCAAACAAGTCAGTTACACTGTAAGAGTGGACATTTAAACAAAAAGGTAAAACACTGTCACACATTTTAATGCTATTCTCAATCTGTGACTTGCTGATTAACAGTGGCACTATTTAATATATTATTTATTGCAAAAACACCTCAAGTAGACAGGGTTAATTATGCACTATTAGATTATACACAATCTAACTGGATAATTAATTTATCATCGACTTCTTGTTAGTTTATAATACATTTTACAAAGGATAATATAGCCTTGTCTTATTGGAGTGTTTGTGTTGCTGTGTTGTGGACGTTTTTTAATTACCTTTAGTAATTTTCTCCATGGGTGCCTGGAGGTAAATAAAACCCTCTTGTTAGAAAACATAGCCGCATGTACAGGTAAAAAAAAAATTAAGAAATGATTTAAGGCTGAAGATGCAGGGAAACACATAGAAAATAATTTATCATTGGAATAGGTACCTTTCAAGATGGTTACAATAAGAAATACACTGTATACTATAAATTAATTGTCACTTAAAGCCATAGTTTACGTCCCACCTTACATCATCACCATTTACCATATTTTTTTCAGCGTTGTCCTTGTAAGTTAACCCCTTAGATAAACACTGGAGACAACATACCAAAGAAAATGCAGTACAAAGTGTGACCTAGATTAAGAAGACAGTGAGTGAACCATCCATTCATCTGGATTGTGCAGTTTCCCCATCACACTGACATACATTACACATCAACCTCTAACTTAGCAGTGAAGAGCACTCAAGATGCAAGAGCCTCAAGACCTCCAAGGAGCATAATGCGTCAAATCATGGATTTTGCCTATCCCTGTACGTCTAATGTACACCAAAATGCTAGCACTGCTAGAGTGGGTGGATTGAAACCCAGAAAATAAGACATGAATATAAAAATAAGTTTATTAAAAACCTCAATAGAAACAGAAGTAAGTGCAGGCAAGTAAGTGGAACTGGTGGGCTGAATTATCAATTTGTAATTGAAGTAGAGAGCCGAGGATGACAGGTGAGACGTGGTGAGAGTCTATCCAGGTAAGTGTTTCCTTCAGTTTAAGTTGAGGTTTTTTCTTTTTACTAAGGGTTTACCATATCATCAACTGGAGGGGCAACACGCCAGTGTTGACAACCTGGCCGTGTATGGAGTTGACAGCGCATCTTTGAAATCCATAGCAGTAATGATGAAGAGGAGTGATGGCTGAATCACAGACAGCAGTAAAGACCCTGTTTCCAGGCAAGGGGCAGGTCACTTCAGAATCAACGTCAGCTGCATGTGAGGAAAGAAAGAGACAAACACACAGAGAAATCGGAGTAGAGGGAAACTGGACCAGTCCAGGGAAGGAGATTCACCTCGTACACACTGCCTGACGTCTGGATGTCATGCACACACTCACACTTTTTTACTCTTAACATATACACAACTTTTCTGGGTCTCACAATCAATCTAAGCAGTGCTCTACTGCGCTTCCTATTTTTTATCAACACATACAAAATCTATGGCAAAGTCCAAGCATTACAATTACTCCATTCAGGGGCAGATCTATGTGGTGGCATGGGGTGCCATGTACCACCATAAAAAAATAATGTTTTGAGCTAGTCTAGCTACCACAAATACAAAATATGAATGAAATATATTACACCATCATAAAAAGGATGGAAGTTCAATGTTTTGTTCCACGTTTTGGATGCAGAGGAGCCAGGGGATCTTAATCTCCTTGACAGGCTATAAAGTGAAGCTTTTGTCAACATATTCGCCTCTAATCTTTAGACAGCTGTGTAGTGTACTGTGGCATCCATTCTATAGGTTAGCTGAGGGAGCAAATTTTCAGCCACTTCACTAAAGTTTTACAATTAATTAAGTTGTGAACAATACTGCAACGAATAAAATCTTAGATTAACTTTACACCGATTGGCTTTCAGTGGACAATTTTCAAATTAGAAAAAAATGTGCTGCGCTAAAGTGGAAAAAGCTTAGTGGAGCATGACATAGTCTAGGAAAAAAAAATCCCCTCATGGCCACAAAATAAGAAATGGTGTTTAAACAAGGCAGTCACACCGTTTTAACTCAGAAAGGATGTCCCTCTGGCTCTGCTTTTACTTCACTCTGCGTTTTTGCATTTTCTTGTCTTAAAGACATAAAGGACCTCAAATTTTCTGCTTCTAAATTCAGATAAAACTGAGGTTATTGTGGTCGACCATAAAGATCTTAGAAATGTGGTTTCTAGGCAGATGCTTACTCTGGATGGCACTACATTCCCTCCAGTAACACTATAAGGAATCTGGAGTCATTTTTGACCAGGATATGTCCTTCAATGCACATACTAAACAAATACGTAAGACTGCTTTCTTCCATTTGTGCAAAATCTCTAAAATTAGAAATATCCTGTCTCAGAGTGAAGCAGAAAAACTAGTTCATGCATTTATTACTTCTAGGCTGGACTACTGCATTTTATTTTATTATCAGGATGTCTTAAAAACTCCCTGAAAATCTCTGGGTTGATCCAAAATGCTGCAGCAAGAGTCCTGACAGGGACTAAAAGAGAGCATATTTCTCCTAAATTGGCGTCCATTCATTGGGTCCCTGTCAAATCCAGAATCAAATTTAAAATCCTGCTACTCACATACAAATTCTTGAATAATCAGACCCCATCTTATCTTTCTCTGTGTTTTTATAGGGTCTTTATCTTACAATTAAAAGCACATTGAGGCAACTGTTGTTTTGATTTCGCATTATATAAATCAAATTGAATTTTAAAAAATTCAATTTAGTTGAAAATCTTGAAGGCCAACTGTTTTCATTCTGCCATTTGGCTGTAGCTTTGACAGCTGTCTTCTTTTGTGTGGTATAATCACATAATTATATTAAAAAATTCTGAGACCTTGTAACGTACATACAATGCTGATTAACACTGTAGGCAAATGTTGTGTACTCTGAAGTACAAAGGAATTGTGAACACTATCCAATGAAGTAAACAACATTCATGCAGGAAAAGGATTGCTATATATTAGATTGTGAATAGTCATTTCTTCACGTCAGCAATTTGAAGGTGGGAGAAATGGGCAGTCATAAAAACCTGAGCAATTCTGACAACGGCTAAATTGTTAAGACCAGTGGACTGTGTCAGATTGAAGCTGAATACCTACCATTGCTGAACCAAGGAATCATCATCATCATCATCATCATCATCATCAACAGGCAACACAGTGTTGGGGATGTACAATGAGAAGTCTGGCTGCTGTAACTCCAAGTAATATGTGCACTTCTTGAAGTATCTACAACAAACCACCTGGTAAGTGATACCTCATAGTATTGCCCCATGTACCTATTTATTGTTGTTTATCATTATTTATCAGTGTTGGTGTGGCACCTGTTTTATCTTGGTGCCTTTTCAAGCAAAGAATTTGTTAGTTTCTTGCTGTAGCTCCTTCTATAGCTACGGAAATCAGTGGTCCACTTTTCGGCCAGAAAGTTCTGTGGTCGCAAGCCAGGGTCAGTTAGAGTCAGTAGAGCAGCCCGTGTATCTGTGGGTTAGTGCCATTTGATATTGTGCAGCAGCAGTCGTGATGTTTCGGAGTAGATTGTTTGAGACTCCGAGGCTGTGGTTAGAAGCAAAAATCTAAACAGCAGAACAGCAGGAAACAGAAGCTTATGCAAATCAAATTTGTCCAACAGTGAAGTTTCTTTGGTCTCAAAAAACAGATGCAGCAAGGAAATCAAGGATGTTTTTTTAAAAACATTATAAAAGAACAATAATCTTATGGTAAGAGCGTTCTCAGCATGGCACTGAACAAATTAACAGATAACAGTCATACTTCACAGAGCAGCAGCAGTTTGGGGTTTCTTCAGTGCAGCTTGAAGAGAGATGAATTCACATGAAGAGAAAACATTTGATATGTTCAGGATGGTTTAAATTTATCCAAACAGGCACCACAAGCCTTGAGTAAAATTCCAGAAACTGATACTGATCTTAGGCGCAGAGAAAACACTAAATAAAAGAGTGAATACTGTTTCCTGGACAGATGAAGCAATTTTGCAGTTCTCTGTGCTGAAATGTTGTTTATGGCATTAACATATCATAATCTGTTCTCAACAGTGAGCTCTTTTACCCACGATACTAAAATAATCCAAATGTGTGCGCTGCAGGCATTATCATATTGGCTGATCAACACAAGCTTGTTTTACCCATCGTTTCAACATTGGGGGTGTTTATTGCACAGCAGTTCCTTCAGATTATCAGTCTGTGTAGACTCAGAAAAAGTAAAACATTATGGAGATGTGTGACAAATGGAGGTGCCATGCTGTTTCGTGTTTTCAGCATAGCAGACACAATCTAATTTAAGAAAGCATCTTTAGCTCTATACCAAAGGTTTTGTAGTCAAACAAACATGCCCGCATTAATAACTGTAGGTGATGCATACTCTCTATTGGTATACTGACCATTGTAAACAGTGAATGATGTTATTCATTTCATTAAATAGTGTTTATTTGAAGAGTAAGTGGACACCTCAGTCTCCACCAAGTAATATTGTAAAAGACACATTTTAGGCAGTACTAAAGCAGCATTTTTAACATTCAGAAAAAGCTTCTTTCAATCTTCAACACAGGAAGTATTTATATCTTTCCAAAAGTGTTTTTTATATTTTTCCTTAGAGAGACTTGCAGATCATCTCAATCAACATCAATACATTTCCACAACTGACTGCCAGCGAATGCAGCCTGAGAGCAAAAAGATACACATTTATCACAGGATCTACAGATCATTCCTGCATTTATATTAGAAAATGCATGCATCAGAACAACAAATATGATTTGCAGAGATCTGCCAGAAATGCAGCCAGAAGGGCTCAAAAGTTAGTGAACTCTCAGCGCTGGATACAAGCCCAGTTAAATGGAGAGGTTTGCATCAGGAAGGACATTTGGTGTAAAAACACTTGCAAAATCAAATTTGCAGATCATCAAGAATGAGATTTCCATACTGGAAAGAGGTTTCTGGAAGTAGTGCATACCAAGTGTAATGTATAGTGGTGGAAATGTAATAGTTTTGCTGCATAAGGGACTGGGTAGCTTGCATCTTGCCTCATACGTATCTGTCAAAAAGTTGAAGTTAAACTGGAAGCTGAAGAAGGAGTGCCTCAAAAAGTACAAATAGATAATTGTGGAACAGCTTCATTTTGAATGGCTTTGAAATCTTGCGACAGGATGTCAACTAATAAAGAGACTGGTGGAGAGTGTATGCACAGATGATACATTTTTCACAAAATAAGAGTATGTTTAATTAGAGCTGCAGGATAAATTATTACAGGTAAATCAACAGATCACTGATTTCACATTTAAACTGTTCTTCCTGTTAATTAAAAGAGTTTGCAGAAAAATGTTGATACACCCGAGAAGTGCATTTCCTCAAAGCTATACATAAATTGATTTGCTTCATTAAGTGTACCTGAACATTGGATGTGAATAGAACTTTTAGCAAAGTAATCAACAGCTGTTAAATCCCTCTTGATTTCTCCTGCAATGGTTTCCATACAGCACTGTTTTTGCCACTTTGGAAAAAATAATTGCACAAGGGGATAACATACCTTTGGTCCACTTATTTGGCCATTTTCCAGAAGCTTTTCTTAGTCACAGTGGAATGTGATTGTGTGGATGACTTCAGAATCAGAATACTGTATTGATCCCAGAGGAAATTACATGGTCACAGCTGCTCCAAGAGCAGAGCTCATGTTCTTGAGGGTTAGCCTTCATGCATTAGTTATACTGCAGTTTGTGGTGTGTTTTCAGGCAGTTGAATAAACTAGCTGCCTTGCTTTGTGGTGCAGATACAAATCTAGAGCACTGTCTGATTTTCTTGGTTGACATCACATCTGTTGTAGTAGTCCGAGAAACTTCAAGCTGTGGTGTTCAGGTAAAAGCAGTGATTGGTGGAGGCAGGCATGTGGTTAGGTGGTGATTTTCAGAGCACAATTTGCTTTTGTTTTAATGTTTTGTTGGTGCATTTTTCACTCGGTCATGTTTCCTTAGTAGTAAAAGCCAAAATCATGATCAAGATTAAACTTTCACTAATTGTGGATCCCTTTATTTAATTATTTTTAGGTGATTTAGTAATTTCCCAACTATTAGCATAAATAATATATAGCTAATCTTATCTTTTGGTCCTATCAAAGAAGAATTTATGTTTGTTGCCCAAATATGTGCAATGTGTTGTAACAATCATGACATTTTTCTTTTTAACACCAGTAGTCTGCATGCTAAATTTTACTAATTAATAATCAAAACCAAATACAGATGAGGCTGATGAAAATGTCACTTGTTCTTCTGGAATTCAGTCATGAAGCAATGTATTGAACACATTAAAATGTTGACCCGATGATGCCGATTACAAATCATCCAGAGTGAATGTCAGTATCAAATGTCAAGGCAATCCATCCAAGAGACAACTTTTATTTAAAGGCATAAAGGTGAGCTTGATTGTAGCACTTGAGAAAGCGTCAGGGGGTCTTCCATGTCAATTTTAGCTCGTGCTAGTTCGACGCGCTCACTAAGAAGGGCAGAGTTCAAGTTGTACTGACAAACAACTTCCAATTTTATTATAAAATACATTTTCTTACTGTAAGTTCACTACAAGAGACAAGAAAACTCTCCACATGGAGTTTAACTGTAACTAACCTGCTCTTAATGCTGCTGCTGCTGCTGTGCACAGAGCCCGAGGTGGCAGTCTTTATTTAAAACAAAGGAGGAAACATATAGAAGCCAAAGATAATTGTGGTCTCAGTAATTAAATAGCTTTGACTTGATGTATCGGAAAATGCTGAGCTTTTAAGCCACCGGGCCTTGCTCATTTACTAATCCATACTGCAGGAAATGCAAATGTCGTCTCCTGTCTCACTGCTGTGGGGGAGAATTGAACACTGCAATAGATATCGTAACCAGCAGAGGAGCAATTACATTACTTACATTATTGTAAACTGATCATGTGTGAAAAAAATAATGCAACAGGGGAGTTCAGCAGGGGAGCTGACTGAAGTTCCTGAGTTCAGTTCAATACGTTTCATTTTCTCTTCCATGACTCTGGCTGCTGGATCTATTTCACTCCAACTGCTTTTCTATAAGAGGGCTGACCGCTTTATGATACCAGAGACGGCTTCATTGGCACATTTGTCTTCATAAAGCCATTAAAGGGAAACTCCAAAGCTATTTATAATGAATTTTCAATTGGAAAACAGCATTTTGTGCTCAGAACTTTTCTGAAACTGCTTTGAAAAGCATTTCAAGAACCTGCAAAACTACATTTCCCTTGGTGTTTTTTGGTGCATGTTGCAGACCTTAATGTAAAACACAGCTGTAAAACATTTTGTTGCCCACATACTTTGTGTTTTTTATGGATGTTTTAGGCACATAAATGCTATGGCTCCATGTATGACCACTTTGGCACATACTGAAGTGAAATTCCCATGAAATTGGTTGTAGATACTCTACAACTAGTGCATCAACCAAGGTACCTCTGTCTTCACTGAAATATGGTGGTGTGGTACATGGGGTACACACTGACAGGTTACCGGTCCATCACGGGGCTAATACAGACCAACATGTAGTCAACATGTGAATCTTAGTAGCACTTACACCATAAGAGGGGATGTTGTTGTATGCATTTAATTTGCATGCAGAGGCCTGTACTATGAAGTAAGTTCAGCCTACCCATGGTATTTTTCACTCACCAATCACAATTATGGATAAATCTCTTGGCAACAGAGGGGCTTATTTTTTCAAAGGAAGTTAAAAGTCTACCATATGAAAAATATGAATTGATTAAACACACCATATACAGTAGAGTTTTTTTTAAAATTCAATTCATTTTTATTTATATAGCACCAAATCACAACAACAGTTGCCCCAGGGCACTTTAAGCTAATAATACTTAGCTAGTAGCTAATAAATCTTGAACAAAGAGTGCAACACCGCTGCTGCAGATAATTCAGTGGAAATAGAAACAGAAATCAGAGAGTGTGTGTATGTGTGTGTGTGTGTGTGTGTGTGTGTGTGTGTGTGTGAAAGTGCCGTAGAGGGGTGATACAGTATTAAAAGTGTGCTCTTTAAGCCATTTGGTCAATAAGACTGAAAGAGAGCTGGTATCAACTTTAGCCTAATTAAGCCAAGAAGGAGTGACAAAAATGCTGACTGTGTAAGTTAACAGATTTATCAATATCACAGCTCGGGAGAATCTAACAGTTTATGACAATTTTCATTGCTGTTCTCAGCTGCAGGATCAGTGGTGCTTATCAATCTGAGAGTAAAGAATAAATAAGAACAGAATTCAAATGCAGTCTGTGTAAATTGGATATAAGGTCAGCAAATGGGTACTATGTGTACAAACAGCTTCTCAGTTTTAGGATAATATGATAATATGTAACATGTATAAAAATATATTTTGCAGCCAAGATGAAAAAATATATATCACAGAATAAAGTGCTGTGTAAGAACTTTAATCTGTGATTTTCCATGGTGCTCTATCACAGTAAGAATTGAGCTACTTCTGTAGTACTTAACCCTGATCCCATTTCATATTACAGGCCTCTGGTGTGTTTGCGTTGCTCTGCCAGCAAAATATGTGGCGATTGTGTTGTATTTGTAGCTAATAAATCTAGAACAAAGAGGTGCGAAAATCTAAAAAAAAAAAATGTGACAAAGAAGGAAAACCACGCAGTATTGAAATATGTAAAGAAGCAAATCAATAACATGTACGACTGTCTGCAAGTCAGTAGGTATGCAGTGTGTGAATGCATTGTAAGTGTTTGAGAGCGAGTGTAAACAGAAATAAAACAGAAAAATAAGCCAGTCTGTCAGTCAGCCAGCTTGAGGAAGGAGAGAAGCAGAGGAGAGCGCCTGAGAGGTCTGGTAGAGATATTTTATTGTGCCCTAAGCAAGGTTATTATAGCTAACTAAAACTAAACTAAAAACTAAAACTGGATGTGAAAAAACAATTTAATTAGCTAAAATAAAATTAAGAAAACATGTGTACAAAATTAAAACTGAAAACTTGAAAAACTAAAAGACAAAAAAAACACTGAGGAAATATCATTAGTTATATTTGTTAGGCTGGCAAGATTTTATTAAACTTTGCCTGATGAGACATTGATTGCTGTGTTTATTGAAACTTTGGATGTCTAGTCAACTGCTTTTATAACGCTCAGTGATTTTATTATAACACATGTACTGATTTTCCTTAATCTTGCCTCTAACACATGTAATAAAATCATAATTAAATGAGATAATAGAATAACAATAATAGAATAACATTTAAAAAAAAACTCAACCTAAAAGTGAAACTAAACTGAATTAAAAACAAAAAAATCAAAGCAAAAATAAAAACCAGTTAGATACAAATATGTAACTATAACAACTCTGGCCCTGAGCCAAATCTCCCCAGGTGCGCTGCATCCTTAATTAGGCCATCTTCAGCCACCAATCATCTTGGAGAGAATGAAAGGCACAACCAACAAGGAAAGCAAGGCCCGGGCCTTTGGCTATCATATTACTGACATGTAGAAGATAGATGGCTTAAGAACTGTGCATGTGTCCTGTTCCCACTTAACTATGATGAGTGTATCATGCACGTGCGTTCTATAATTCCCAACATCAAATAGGAACAGAAGTCAGTGAAGATCCAGCAATTTGAACGCGCCTCACATTTTGCTTCATTAATTCTAAAAACGACACAGGAAGCTGCCCAGAAAAGGTAAGTAGCACTCATTATTTGTGTCACAAACACTATAGCGTAACATCAATAAAAATACAGAAGTTATGGCATTTTAACAGTAATAGCTGCTGAGTTTCTAGTTAACAATTCACAATAAACTTTCTGCATGAATTAAACATTAAATGCCGTGACTGCCTTTCAAAAGACCTTGACATATTTTTTTTTAGGAAGCTATTATGGAAATTTCTTTCTAACATTTTTGACCCGTTTATCATTCAGCGTGAGTCAAACTGCTTTGATTGGTCAAATATTGGTTCAAACTGTGGTCTGTTGTTTATTGTTAGACTCCGCTGAATCACTTTGGAGCCCAGCACTGGTTTTTTACACAGATAATGAGGCTTGTGATTACCATCTTAATAGGCATTAATAAGAAATGAGTGATGGCACAAGGCACATTTGCAAACAGTACATAGAGAACGGGATATCATGGAGTTAAACACACTTGGGAAGGGAGCTATAATCTCATGAAAATTCAATTAGCCCACTTTAGAAATGGATTATGCACAAGAAATAAAATTAGCAAGACCAGCTGGAAAACAAGAACATATCATGGAATATGACATTCAGTCAGCGGTTTTGTGTTGTGAAACGACGTGTTGGATCCTGCAGCAGTTTAAAGAAGCAAACCTGTGAACTGGCAGTTTGTCTGCAGGAAACTGTAAACTTTTACATACATTATAATCAACATCACACAGCAGCTCATTAAACCGTTCGATGTTGATGCTCACTTGAGGAGCAGGCTGAACGTGCTTGTTGTGTTTATATGTTTCCCCAGATGCAAAGTTGAACAAAAATGGACTTTTAAGATGATGAGCCCTGATCTGGATGTGAGTCATGGACAGCTGAGACTTGAACATTTAAAGACTTATAGGATGGGTCAGTGTTCACAGTTCCTGTGCAACTTTGGTGTTCACATTTAATTTGCATTTGCAGGAAACAGGCTGTCATTAAATAAAGACAACCTGACACAACTGGAGAACGGTTGCAGAGTGTGACTCATCCAGCGAAGAGACCACCCGCTAAGCATTTTTAAAATAAATGCAGCATTTTATTTTTTTTAACCTTTTTTCCTGTTGGATTTCTGTCTGTGGAGTTGAGAATTTCTAGAACAGGTCCCATAACATTTAAAGATATAATTAACAGTTTACATTTTTCTTTTTTGCCCCCACCAACACTCTAGTTGGTGATGCATAATGCATTTAAAAATTCTCAAGTCTGTCTTATCCATATAGCCCAAGGTAAGCACAGTTCTGAATCCATCACTGACTGAAGTTTCACTTATAAACACATCTCCAAATTCAATAAAGAGCCTTTAATCTTCCATGAAATCAAACCACTACTATTGTTTTTTTATGGATTTGTTAGAATTCCCTCACAAGACAGTAGCTTTTACAGTTAGTTTTAATTATGGGACTGGTGAAACCCACTACTGTTTTAATGGAAAGTCAAAGCAAAGCAGTTCGACAGTATAATTATGCAAATGGTGTATGTTGATGTACTTGCAAAACTTATGACAATATTTTAACTGGTGATATCTAAGTACAACAGAGGAAAATGACTAAGATGTTAAACTGAGATCATGATAACATTTGCACTTCATTCAAAGCCACCTTTTGGCTTGACTGTGGGGTGCTTGTTAGTGCCAGATGGGTTGGTTTAATTAGTTCAGAAACTGCTGATCTACTGGATTTTCCAACACAACCATGTGTAGGGTTTATACGTGGATTTTGGTCCAAAGAGTCCAGGAATCAGAATCACTTTTGATGCTGATGTAAATGTAATCTTTTGATTTTTTTGATAAACCCCACTGTCCTTATGAGTCATGTTAATAATAAATAATACATTTAAATCTGAGAGGAGGACGGTGTAATAGTACAAGACATCGTACTATAAGCGGGATAGTGTTAAAAGACGCATGTGGACTGAATAGTGTTATAAACAGAATAAATGTTATACCACTGCCGTGGTAGAAAACATGGTTGTCAAGGAAATGCAAAAGCCCTTGAACCCAGTAGTTAATAGCAGAATCAAAATGTCAACTTTCTGATTGTGTCAAATAAAAAGAGAGGGGATTAAAAGGTCAAAAGGTTTATCCTCTGGGGATAATGAACATCCATTATGGCAGTCCATTAAGTCGGTGTGTGGGTACTTCTGTTAGAAAGTGCAAACTTCAGCTTGAGGACATCACTGAGGAAGAAATACTTGTTTCTTTGTTATCCACTTTCTTTCTTAGTTTATTCATCCGTAAAGAAAGGATATGTAGAGATTTGTTGTCTGCAGCTTTGTGGAGAAATGTTAACTTCACAAGAGAGTATCATTGAACAGCCTCAGACGATGCAATTAGCATGTCCCTTTAAAGCTTTTACTTTGTTCTTATTCAAGGGATTTTGGTAATTGTTTGTCACAAACAGCAAAGGAAATATATTTTAACGCAGGTGTGAATTTTAATTAAAGTAACATAATATGATGACAGAATGAAATGACAGGAACTTGTCTTTTAAGTCAGTTTCTGCCTTTATGTTAAGCAATCAAACTGCTTCTGTTGAGGCTCTATTGATGCAAAGTAAGTGAAATGGGGAGCACTGAACCCAGAAATGTCCCATCGTGTTGGTACTTCATCATTTAAACAATCCCAGTGTATTTTCTAAACCCACATTAGAGGGTTTGATGACCTTTCTGTTATAGCCCCTCAGAAACTGAACAGTGGACAAAATAAATTGGATAGACGGATTCAATTTTTGAGGAGCTTCTTGCCGAACGTAAAATTGTTGACTGGATGCTCCAAATAACAGCGAGCTGATAATTAGGCCACTCGTGGGTCAACCTTTTCAACTGACAGGCTGAAAGGAAAAAAGAAAAAGTCAAGAGTGAAATTAAAAACAGACCTCAGACATCAAAGTAAGCAGTCCAGATTCGTGGGATGATGACATGACTGGGCACTTTAACAAATTAAAGCTGTGTATTACTCAGTAGGGAGAAAAAAAACCCTGACATCCAAAGCTGAGCACCAGACTAAAAGGAATAAGGGCTTATTACAGATTTTCAGTTGCTTGTTTGTTCTTTATGCTGTCAGTTCTCCGTTCCCTTTCATTTAATCTTTTGTCTGTTTCTTTTGTGTTATATCATCTCTTAGATTATCTTTGTTTCTTCATTATGACACTAGAATCTTCAAGCTATTAAATATACAATTACTAATCATGGCACTATAAAATCGCTACTTCCCTAAAAATCTTATTATTTATTATTAAAAGGTGTTAATTGTGTGGATTCATCAAGTTTTCAACACAGTGTGCCAGATTTGTCAAAGCTGGTGGCATCTTAAAGATATCCACAAGGTTCCCTTTGGGATTAAAGGCCTAATGTACCAGCCAGGGCAACAATCATTGGCAAGTGATAACAAAGAAGGTTTATCCACCAAAAACTGCTTAATGTGTGTACTATCCTCAGTGTCATGCTGTTACACTCCTGTTTAGAGGCTGACAAAACCATTTTTTTTCAGGAGAAAGTGCAACCTAAACCCTATGTAAAACAAAACCAAACAAAATACTAGTGCTATCCCTAACTCCCAGCCTCAACAAAACACAAGACAAAACTGTACAAAAATAAATAGGAAATTCACCCCTCCTGCTTCAGAGATATTTACACAGTGGGTGGATTGCGCTATTTACAAGTACACTATATAAAATCCAGGTTGCTCTCAGGAAAACACACACACGAAGAACTAGCAAAAGTTTGGAGACTGAGGACAGAATCTGCGAATGCTGCTGCTGTCAGTTGCTGCCAGTTGCTCATGTGGTAGCAGATGCTGAAGTAAAGGCATTTGAAATGACTAGATGGTGATGAGGACCCATCAGTAGCTGTAATGTCGAGGCCACCCCAAATGGCTCAACCAGTCAAGAGGGAGACCTGCAGAAACGTTCAAATCATTAAAGGGCGAGAATATTTCAACACAAAGGCATTTCACTCACATTTTCCTCTTCATACCCAATCAAACATAACAGTACAGTTTAAATCCCTTTCCCCTGTTCTCCGTTTGATGAGCTGTGCCATTTAATATTAATTAATGTCAATTTCCAACAGCACAAAATTTGGTTAAAAAAACAAAACAAACCCCCCCCCCCAAAAAAAAAACAATAAATATTCAGTGAATGATGGTCAAGTTATGGCTAATCTCCTCTCTATCAGCTCATCATAGCAGCTGCACCATATGCCAAAGCAAACTATGTGCATAACATGCCTTTAGAGGTGCCCTTCATAACAACAGGATGTCTTAGACAGCAGCCCCAGTGCATAGCTGCAAATTAACAAGTTTAAAGAAGAAACTGGACAGCTCACCTTTATAGAGAATCCTGAGGTCAGATAAAAGGATGCTCTAAATTAGGATGTTTGCTAAATTATTATTATAATGAAAACTACCATTAACTAAATAACAGAGGCAGGGAGATGTAAACCATACCCCAGCAAATAGCTCCCTGTTTACAAGTGTCCATCACTAAAAAGTGACTTGTTATCTTATCTCACTGTTGCTTAAGCATAAAGCATGCTTGGGGATCGGGGTGATACCACAATTTGACTTGGTCATAAACAGGCTGGCAGACTGCTATGCATGTTGTGCTGTCTGTGTTTATTTTGTGCTTTCTTTCAGTTCTCGCTCATTTTTTTCTTTTGTGTCAGCATGTTAATGAAGTTGAGTTATTTAGCCCCAGGAGACATGAAGTTTCAACTAAAGTAGAAGCATTAACTTCGTTTCTACACATGCCGGCTTGTCTCTCCATTTACTTTGTAGGGAGCTGCGTCACCCCTAAAATTATTGAAGTCTGCTGTTTCCACTTTTTACACTAAAAATATACATAACTCTGCAGGGAGGCATACAGAAAAATATCGCTCTATGCTCTGCGATTTGTTTTATAGGTCAACTCATCCAGCTTGGCTGAAGTTTTGTTTGAATGAAGATTTCTTCAGTTCCACCTTACTATTCAGTGTATGTTTCTAAAGTCCTATGTGTCCACACATTCACTGTCTCACTTAACTTTATACTTTTGGCTTTTTCTTTGTTATTTTTGTTCAAATTGAAGCTGTTTGAGCAAGCGAAGCCATAATTATTTGGGTGTCTATTCCTGTTCCAGACAATCATATGCCACAGTTACTGATTTCTTGGTATTTTAAATGTTGCCTAGCGACGACTATAATCTACCTGTTATTTAGTATGCCATCAATCATTCTGGCGGTTCACTCATCCCATATGTTCCTTTTTCTGACCGTCAAAACCAAGGCAATCACTGTATGCTGGTGTGGTTTGTCTAGTCCTTTATAGGTTTAAATCTTTAGGTGTGTATTTTAGCTGAAACTCCTATGCACTCCACTTCTAACGTATGTTTACTGCCCGTGGTGACCTGCCCTACTTTCCACCAGCCATTGCTGAGACTCCTCAATCTTAAAAATCAATCACCATAGTAAAACCTGGGTTTCACCAGCTTTTCTGACATACAGTGCGTTCAAAACTCTAAAATGGAAACTAAAAGTGGTACAGAGACTAACATGTCTCTGAACTGGGGGAAAAAATGCTGAACTGAACTGTCTGGGTCAATATTGTGTCTTTTCATAACCCTTTCATTTCCTTTTTAAGATCTCAGGGTTATCAACTTTACAGCCATAAGCATGCTTCAACTCTCTGATGACAGCTTAATAGATTCAAGGATTTTCAGCTGAAAAGAAAAAAAATACAACAAGCAAAGGGGGGTGGGTGGTTGTCTGCAGTCATGCATCAAGAGTCTGACAGATCAAGTAGATGGAAACTAAAATATGTATGGGCTGGCCTTTGGTCTGACACCTATAGAAAGGCCATAAATAATGCATAAGAAATAGCTCCTATAGATTTATCTTTTTGTGAGAGTTCTTTTGCAACAAGCATTTGTATGATCTTGACACCATGAATGAAAGGGGAAAGTCGGCCTATTCCTGGTCTTTAGAGCATATGCCAGCAAGTATCCTAACATTGCCTTAGGTACATTTTCAAAACCCCTACAATTTTAAGTGTAGTCTTGATATGACTCTAATAGTCACTTCAAGACTATTTAAAGTTATACACTTACTAGTTGATTTACTATGAAATTGAACTGCCACAGTATCAGGTCTGGGGGATATTAATAGCCAACTCCAATCTTGTAAGTCATCATCAATCTTCCTATGACAGTGTTTTCCCCTAATTTGCATATGATTACGCAGAACGGCAAAAGGCGAAGATTAACTGCCAATCAAAGAGATACCTTAAAGACGACCTTTACCTACAGTGTGGCTAAACCATAAGAAGAATGGTCACCATTTCAAATCAGTTGATGCTATTCTCTATGAGGAATTACAACTGCTTTTTTCACAGGCAACATTATTCTATATTGTGATTAAAAATGCCAGCAGGAAGTCACCTTTGGGCATCTTTTCACCCACTGCATTTTACAGTGGATTCACTGACAAAAGCAAGTCCACTGTGATGTAAAAGGAAAATAAAGACAACATGGACTTACATGTTAGTGAGCTAACTCTTGTACTTTTTTGAATGAGTGCATGGATAAGGCACTGCCCAGTGTGCAACTGACATAATATGCTTGTGGATGGATAGGTTCATAGATTGGGAGGCTGGATGTGGTACATGACACACTGTACCCATAGGCTAAGAACCCATCAGCTATCATCTGATGCCATGTCCAATGTATAGGGCTTCTAGTACAGCCGGTAGACTTTTTGATAATAAACTAAATATTCCAACCAAAGCATACCGTTGTAATTGTAGACACAAAAGCTAATTAAAAAGCTGCTTATTGTTAGACGATAACCAATGTTTTGACACTCTGATTATTTACAGGTAAAATGTTGTTGTTTTAGCCAAAGTCTGCTCAGATTTGACTAGTCAGTACTACTTGAACTAACAATGGGGAGCAAAGATTCCAGAACTCTTTTCCTTTAGTACAGCTTCTACATTCATATCTGATTATAATGAGTATCAGTTTCCTAATGTGTGTTTGGTTAATTTTCTCAAAATCCCATGTGTCTTTTCCATAACACAGCACCATCACATTAATAAAGCTGATAAAATATTTTTTAAAAAGAAGAGTGGGAGGGCACTATTAACTATAGGAGTGATAACTACTAATAACTGAGCTAATGAGCTGTTAACAATTGAAACAGGTGCGCCAGCAACCTAAAAGCGAAATTAACATGCAAAATCAAAGTGTGTAAGTGACAATCTGTGCCTTTATAAGAGGGTTATGTGCTGTCTGGGATATTCATTACAGAGATCATGGCTTCAATTAAAGACAATTCGATCCTTATTCTTATCAATCAAGCAAGTAGAACAAAATTAATTAATTAATTAATTAAATGAAATAAATAGCAAAAGGCCGTGTGATAAGAGGCTATCAAACAATTATTCATAAAACGGCTTCACTAAATTTTGGAATATTTTAATAATTCAATCTCCACCTTTGTTTGTTCTATTGTCTTGTTGTGTCAGGTTCCACAACACATGTGGAATTTAAAACTGAACTCTTCTTTTATCTCTCGCTGACCTCTTTCACATCTGTCCTATCAGTCCTGCGGCTGTCACCTGCAGCCTCCCTCCCCGAGGGACTGAGGATACTTGATTCTCAGGATTGTCTGCATTTCACACAAGGTCTTAGTCAAACCTTCTTATTCTTTCAGCAGTTTATGGAGTACAAAAGGAGAACGAAATAGATATGCAAAGAGATAATGGCAAAAGCTGAAAGAGATGGACGGATTGACAGTAGAAATGGGACAGATTGAAAAGCAAACAAACAAAAGAAGATCCCCCTTGTGTCTAGAAATGTACAGAATAATTCATTTGAAAGAGTAGGAAAAAAAACCTCCATGACATCATGAAAATACTTCTGTTGCAGTAATACCTTCATAAACAACTCAAAGTCTTTTAGGGGCAAACTGGGGCTAAGCATTCAACACACTTCTTCACCTTAGGATTTGATGAATACCCAAGTTTAATAATACTTATTAAGAAAGGAAAGCAGCCAATACAGTTTAGTTTATTTCTTCTTCCTTTTCAAATACTCAAAAGTAAAAGGAAGCATGTCTGAACAATTAAGTAACTCTATAGACCGATTACTAATTAGTACCTTTAATGTCCAAAATTAAAGGGGTGTATTATAACAAGTTAACCAAACTTAATTTAGTTAACAGAATTAATTTGATCAGCCAGGAAAAGTTTAACCCCTTAAAAAGCAGAGCCAATGAGTTAAGACCCTGTAGGAGCTGGTTTATGCTACAATCACAAAGGGGTTGGACATGACCTAATTTAAGTGACCATATGCTAAGAAATTATAGTCTTATTGCCTTTAAAATAGTTGCTTTTGAAGTTCGGAACAAAGTGCAGTCCACTTGCAGTCAGTTGCCGTCTTCAAATTGACTTTGTCTTGTTCCTGTTTTATTACTAGCCTGATGCACCAGTCAGCAGCTGTATGTAGTCAGCTGTATCATAAACAGGTAGTTGGTAGTTGGTAACCTGGCCCCATTCAGTCTCAAACTGATAGCAAACTAACTATAAAAAAATTATGAAAACTGCAAATCTGCCATCATGTACGTACACAGAAGTTCACATTAACTGCTTGCAAAGGATTAAGCTTTTACTGCAAAATGACATGAGCACTTGGCAACTCTGCTTTTATACAGGATTATAACCTGGAAATGTTTATAAATTTAGCACTAATATATTGAAGCCAGTGTTGTTAATGCTGAGATGGTGTTGGCCTTGTTAGGTATAGAAGGCATCTCTGTGGAGCTATACAGTGAAATACTGACACGTGAAATTGGCAACCTTTCTGTCAGAGGTCAGGTGAGTCTCGCCATGTTTGGTCATGGCACCGCCTCTGGGCAGGTTCCTCTGCAGTTCACCTGACAGCCGCACCTGTTCGTGATCTGAGGCCAGTTGGTAGTACAGGCCTCCTCAGTTGCTTATGTTTCGTTATTCTAGTGTATGCTTACCTGTGTTTCTCCTTGTGTTCCTTGTAGTACCTTTGGATCTATCAAGCTCATCTATTGCAGTTGGATTTCTTCTCATGAGAACGCTGGATTCCAGAACTCCACACACCACATGCTCCCCTTCCCCTGTTTGTTGTAAATAATTCTGTGATTCTGACTATAACATTTTGTTGGTTTTGGAGTTTGGCTGTCTGTGTCTGGTTCTGCATTTGGGACCACGCCTCAAACCGGCCTACGGCCCCCGTTGACACTTTCAGGTCTAATGAAGAGAAAACAGAGGTCCTTGTTTGTGCCCCTGACAGATTGGTGCCTAAGGTGATGGAAACTCTTGGTCCATCTGCTAAAAACTTCTATCAGGAACCTCGGGGTAACTTCTGCCTCAGATTTAAGATGATCATGTTAAAATTTTGATTCACTCTTCTCCTAGTAATCCACTCTGAATTAAAAATCATTATGTCGATTTCATCTTGTCTGGATTTTTAATATTCTTTGTTCACTCATCTTAAAAAATAATCTTGGGATATCTTAAAGTTGTTCAGAATGCAATGATGAGGATTCTAAGTATTCTCATGTCACACCATTGCTAATTCCGTTGCACTGACTACCCATCAATTTGAAATGCTGTTTTTTTACTTTTAGAGCTTTGCATTGGCAAGCACTGGTGTATATCAGTGAACTTTTACATCCATACATCCCCATCAGGTCCCTGAGGTCTTGTGATCAGGGACTTCTGACTGTGCAACATACAAGGCTGAGAACTAGAGGAGACAGAGCTTTTGCCACAGTGGCCCCCAGACTCTCTCCCATTGAGGCTGAGATCTGTTACTTTTAAAAAAGCAGCCAAAAAGAGATTTTAAAACATGATTTTTTTTAACTTTATTTTTTAAACTTCACGTTCTGTTCTGATATTCATTTAAAAAAGGTGCTATATAGATATAATTGTCCTTACTTAGGACACACATACTTTATATAACTATATATAATGCAAACCTCTTTACTAAGCAACTAACTCAGAGTGAATGCCTCTTCAAATTTCAGGCTGAGTGCTCATCCATGAGCTGAATCCATTAATAGTCATGTATTATACAAGAGCCACAATCGCAAACACAGCTCTTTGGGGGAAAGTTTTCATATCTAACCTCCAGGACATATTGAATGAATGCACTGAAGAAACTATAGATTATGTAGCTGTTTGTGCATGCGAAATAAAATTACAGCCAGTGGCAAGGTCTATATGATTAGTACACACTGGCTTCATTAAACTGTAATTAACCTAAATTATCTCTTTGGAAATAGGATATATTTGTGTCCTTGACTTCAAAGATCCTCATATTTCTTTCTCAAAAATGCCAAACAGACTCACTGACATTTAGAGGGGAAGGTGATAGGTCCCCATTCCCAGGAGAAAAACTGACAAAGTACCTAGATGAGGGGTTGGGCCACCATGCACTGCCACAGCAGCTTCGCTGCTGCTTGGAACTAGTTCTTCAGATCTCTGCAACTCTAGTGAAAGGACTGAACAACATCCTTTAAACACTTATTACCTCATTTAAAATTTTGATTATGGTGGTATAACATGCTGTAACAAAAAAATAAAAAATCTCTTTGCTGTAAAGGCCATATTATGTGACTCGCATCATTTTCTAACTTATTTAATGAATCAGTGACACCTCTTTGCAGCTGCCGGGGCATTCACATCTTGGGAGGGATTCTTATCTGAATAGAAATGTTTCATCATAGGATAAAGTGGTCCTTTTTTATTACAATTGTTAGTGTTAAAATCACAACTGGATGACATAAAGCCACTCAGTGTGGGGCACTAAAAAAACAGGGTAAAAATGAAGTCGGTTTTAACTATGTAACTATTTTTAATGTGACAAAAAAGTCCACATCGCATAACACGTGCAGAGCAGACAGGCAGCCATTGAAGCATATATATATATAAATAAATATATATATATAGTTAATTACATGAAAAGCCTCTGCTTTAAGTGGGAGCTGTTTATGTAGCGCTACCTGTACAGAACAAGTTTCATCCTTTCAGGAGTGATGGTGTTACCGGAGGCTGATATTTCCAAGGCTGTTGACCTGAACGGAGTGCTATGTATTCAGTCTACTAAATACCCATTTATTCATGTACATTAAGAATTTAGTCAGCGGTGTACAGAATGTACTCACAAACCATTTGTTTTATTCCCACCATGACTATTATATCGTGTACACACGATATAATGTGGGGTTCTGATTTCAAACATTGTTTATGGTGGTTTAATATTTTTTCAGTTGCTAATGCTCATAGACTTTTTTAAGGTTGTAATGTTCTAAAAAAAAAAGCTTATTAGCACTATAAACAACAGAAACCAGACATCATTTTCTGACATCAGTATTAATGTTGGTGGCCTAGCAGGCATGACAGCCGGGTCTGTCAGGAAACCTGTCAATCAATCATAAAATCACTCAGAGTTGTTGTGAAGGAGGAAAGAGGTCAAACAATGTTTTTTACAGTGCCATAAATCTATATATGCTTTTTATGTAAAGTTGGGTATTTTAATATGGAAGTTTATGGGGATTCACCACCATTTAGAGCATGCCTCAAGTGGCACTTATTGCAAAATTAATAAATCTGTGAAATCCGTATTTCAATTTTTTTTCAAATATTTGAATCAAATATTTAAAACTTAGGTCACATTTTTATGCCAGGTTTAAATATTCAATAAATGGGATCTTACAAACTTGTAGCTGGCAAAGTAAGCTAGATTTCAATTTAATTTTGTCTCCAAAACCTATACAGTGAGATTAAAAAGTATTTTTGTACCTCTCCAGATTCCTTCCTTACTGATTGATGTGTTTTTTTACAGTATATTTCAGAGCTTCATATATTAAACAAAGAAAACCAGAGTAAATCAAAAATGCAATTCAAATGATGATGTCACTCATTAAGGGATGCAGCAAGTTCATAATTTAAGGCTCAGATGCACACACACCTCTGCTGCACTCTTTCAGTAACCATGCATATATTACATATATGTCATTGTTGCCAGCTATCTCACCTCCAGTTTGTACTTTTTCTTTGCTTCGTCCAGATATCTCGTTCTCTGACGCAGCATGTTCCTAATCTGCCATGACAGTCCTGTCAAACTGCAGTGTACATTGCTTATAGTTTGTGGTCTCTTCATGTCCTTTTCTCCCAGTCTCGTCTCTCTTTCTTTACCCCAGCTGCTCAAAGCAGATGGCTGCCTTCCCTGAGCCTGGTTTTGCTGGAGGTTCCTTCCTGTGTTTTTCTGGTTCTGTGAATCAGTGCTGTATAAATAAAATGAAATTTAATTTATTGAATAAAAATGGATTGGATTATGAAGTAAACATTGCTTTTATGAAGTTTCATTAACTTCAGTCTTGCACAAAACTTTTTATTATCAAAAAATAAATAAATAAATAAAAATACCCCAACCACTAGTGCAAACTGTGTAAAGTAGTTAAAGTATATTGAAGCACACCCAGTTAGAGGGCTTTACGGTGATGTGTGGGCTAACATGGTACCTCCTAGAATCAAAAACATGGGTAGGCAAATCCACACCCTCAGTTTAAATGTCAACAAATGTTAACATGTAAAACTAGAAAGGAAAACATTAGAGTGAACGTGGCAAACCTTCCTCAGTTACAGTTTTTAGTGTGTGAGGTAGATACTATTTGAGGACACAGCTAGCATGCTATTGTACTTCGAATGAAAAGGACACCTTTGGTGAAGCATTCAGAGAACAAAGATGGAGAGACCTTTTGAACGTGCTTTTAAATATTTCAGATAACACTGATCAGATTAGAAATGAAAGCCAATCTGGATCATATAGAATCCTGTTTGTAACCTCACACCAAATCAAACATGAGACAGACTTTGAACTTATAGAGCCATCCAAATGACCTTGGGATCACATTTGAAACGCTCCATTGTTATTGAACATGCAGCAGAGATGGCACAGGCAGCGACTGTAGTCTAATCAATGGCAGGCCTTTTACCGCTTTCTCCTTTCTTTGTCATAGAGCAAAATATTTCATTACTGTGGATTAAAAAGATGGAGCAGACAGCAATGTTTGGCAAATCTCACGGGGGATTTGAGGCTACAAATAAAAGGGGTGTGTGATGTGTTGTGAGGAAAAGGGGAAATAGAAGGTGAGTGTGTAGTTTGCAGAGCTGAGAACTGAATAGAAACTGGTTAGAAATGAAGCATTTATTTACTGATTAACTGGAAAGGTGACCATGATGACAATATTCAAAGAGGTTTTGTACTGACCTTCAAACACAACAATCACTGGACAACTTCTTTGCTTTTTGTGTGGCCAGTGTACCCCATTCCCAGCCTATTCAGTACCAAGCATAAGTTCATGCAGTTGCACAGTTCACAGTCATCATGTTGCCAGCATCAGAATCCGAAAGAAGAATGCAAGTTATTATGCAAATATAACCAAATATGTCTCGTGTCTATTGTAATGCAAGTTTTAATTTGAGATTATTGTTGTATTTTGATTTCAAAATATAGGACAAAAATATGTATTTCTTCAAGATGTAACTTGTTTATCTTGTTGCTATTGGCGAAACAGAAGCATTTACTATAAAGCAAGATGTGCTAACAAGGTGTATTAAGCTTGAAATCAGGGTTTTCAGTGTCACACAGGTTTTGCTGTTTTTGCCTGGATCGTCAGAGTCATTTATGCTGAAGACATAACTGCTGGTTATATTCAGAGCTTCAGTTGAAAATTGACTGTAAGCATCATATTTTCATTGACAGAACTTTGATGTGTTTTAAGGACATTACATCAAAGTTGGATCTGCCTGTAGTGTGTTTTTCCACTTTAATTTTGAGTGTGACTCCAAATCCAGACCTCCATGGGTTGCTAAATTTGATTTCCATTGATAATTTTTATGTGATTTTGTTGTCAGCACATTCAACTATGTAAAGAACAAATTATTTAATAAGAATATTTCATTCATTCAGATCTGGGATGTCTTATTTTTGTGTTATTTTTTTTGAGCAGTGTACACTGAAACAATGCACATGCGATTGTAGTAAACCTACACCCAGACCTAAGGAGAGCTTTATCAACTCTTCAAACTCATACCAAAATACAAACACAACAAAAGTTTGTGTGCTTTAAAGTTTGCTGCAGACATTACTGTGTCAGTAATATTTAAATGGGTTTGCAGGTGCATAAAGGAAAATTAAAGACAAACAAATCTAATGTGTTAAAGCCAAGAAGATGCTATGACCATTTAGCAGCCATAGAGTTGCCATGCTCTCTCAGATTCACACCTATAGGCAATTGAGAATCACCAATTAACCTAACCCCACTAACTTTGAACTGTGGGAGGAAGTTGGTGTACCTGAAGACAACCGACACAAACATGAGGAAAACATGCAAACTCCACACAGAATGCTCTGGCAAGATGGTAGAGATGAACTCAGGACCTTGTTGCTTTGAACGGTGCTAATCACTGCGCCACCATGATCCTGTGTCATGGAATTATGGAACTAATGTTAGCTTAATTACCATGCCATTTAGCACTTAGCACTTTTCCTCTGTTCTCTACTGGAGCCTCTTTGCATCTTACTGCTAAACTCTTGATTTGTCACATGTTCATTGTATGAAGTGCCTCAAGAACTTCCTGTCACATCTTATCGGTGTTCCCACAATTCTTATTCAAAGAATGTTATCTGCTATAGTTGGCAAGCTTTCTGATTTTAAGCCATCAACTGATACGATGGAATCAAAGTACTTTATAGTTTTCACTGTTTTCAGGCTTTTCCTGTCAATTTTGATTTCATACTTGATACATGGAGGATTATTGGTCATGAGCTTTGTCTTTTTGGTGCTGCTCTTCATAGAAAAAGCCAAAACTGCTTTGGCAATGTGTTACACAAAGTTAGCAAGTTCTTTTCCTTCGCCTGCAAAGTAATCAATGACATCTGCCAAAAGCAGGTCAGTGATTGTTCATCTTTCGATTGTAACCGTGCCTTCATGGTCTTTCAGGACATCGCCCATAGTTCTTTCCAGATATATGTTGAAGAGGGTTGTTTAGAGTAGGCATTAGTAGACACTTTTGAAACCTGCTACCAACATCCATCAGCTCCAGGCTTCTTTTTTTTAGTCTGAAATAAAGAACGTGGAAGAGAATAAATCTGTTAGAAAAAAAAACCTACCTGCAGCTTTAAGACTGATGAGGTTTGGAGTGAAACTTAAATGTAGATGTGTTCAAGGTGAGCTACAATAATACTAAATCTGCCTTTGAGGAATGAGTAAAGAGGAGAGATACTGCTTATATTGTATGCTACAAAGTGTTGAAATAATCCATGTCGGAAGAAGTCTGCTTATCAACATGATAAATACAGGCTTGGGTATTTAAGTTTAAATAAAAAAAATAATAATACTAATTCGGATGACTGACTCTCTTTTCTAAAATATTTTGAGGTAAGATGTCAGAATTAAACATAACTAGTTGTATTTAACAGACTCAAAGACAGATAATGAGCTCTAATGAACCACTTGACAACAAAACAACTCAAATGTAATGTCATAATCAGCCAGTAATGAGATAATTACTGTTAATGAATATGTTGATGACCTAATTTACTGTCCTGAGAGTATTATCATACATATCTAGATAATCTCTTCAGCAGTGTTTTTTTTCTTCATGATCAGATCATGAGTCTTGATATGTTTCTTGTTGTGTAACTGATGAACCTTTATCGTTAAGCATGTGTGTCCCTATCTTACCATCTTGCATCAAGAGTATTTTTTGCCCTGGGAAATCAAGATTGAGTGATTGCATAACAAGCGAGGCAGCCCAAAAGTAAAAGGTTGCAGAGTGAGAGGGAGCACTAAAGGAAGGTCCAGGATGGAACTTGGCTTTTTGCTGACCTTGGTCATCTCCTACAGACAAGCCGAAACATGAACGGACATTAATGGATTGCCTCATTGCAGTATCACTCCCCTCTGCCTATGTGTACTGTCCTTTTTTCCAGCTTAGAAAAAGACAACCAGTCCTGACACCCCTGAAAGCCAAAAGTCTTAGCTCTAATAAGGCCCCTGCAGGGTAAATCAGCACCCTGAGGGGGCTCCTATAACTCTGGATCAGCGTACTAGACCCTTCTGTAAAAAGAGTACAAAGAGCATAGACTGCATGTACAGAGTGTTTTACAAGGCGGTCAGCAAGATGCAAGTGTAGCAATG
>VOQK01043314.1:8524-22208 GCA_015052645.1 Benitochromis conjunctus | reverse complement strand
GAAAAGATTTTATTTAAAAAAAAAAAAAAAAACAGTCAGACACAGAAATTACCAAGGCAAGGTTTTAGGAGTGAGGCAAGTGGCTTGAATTTATACACAGTTGCTTGATGAAAAACAAATGTGGCTTGATGAGGGGCAGATGTGCACGGAGGCGCAGGCTGGGTGATTAGCAGGAGAACTGAAGAGGGACAAATTGGGAAAAAATGAAGAATGGCTTGGTCTTGAAATGCTGAAAGGAAAGAGTTAAGATTCAGAGTAACTCTGTACTCATTTCTGTAAATAACCCAAAGAAACAGAAAATTTCACAGATGTTTTTTTTTTTAAAGGTGAGAAGTAACAAAGTACAAATACTTGGATCATTTCAAATGCAAGGTTTCAAATAGCTCAACAAATGTCAGCAAACAAACTGTTCGTGAGCAGTTTGTCTGTGAGCTAAAGGTACAGCTGCGCTATTTCTCAGGGATTGAAAAGAATTTGACATAACTTCAGTCAGAGATAAAAAAAGATTTAAGAAAAATATGATAGTTAACATGAGAGCGTTATTCACTAAATTCTCTAAAAAATAGCAGAAACACTATAAATTATTCTGACTTATTTCTAAGTGATTTTTAGGGCTGCCTGCTGAATACCACATTAACCCATGGCTATACTAATTTTCTTTTAGGTGTGATGTCACCCATCTACAATGTAGACTGTTGCCTACATTGTAGAGCTCATCTCTTCACTCAACAGATGTTGAATCTGTGTACATTCATTAGAATGTGTAAATAAAGTTTGTATGCTACTTTCATAGTGGAGGCAGCCATCAGGAAATGGATACATTGTGGTCATAAAGGGATGACATCAACAATACTCAGGTAGGCTGTGGCCAAAAAAATATATCCCGCACCATTATATCACCACCACCACTGTGAACCATTGCTATAAGGCAGGATAGATCGTGTTTATTCCAAAGTCTGACCATGCCATCCGAATGCTGCAGCACAAATTAAGACTCACAAGATCAGGCAAAGTTTTTCCAGTTTTCTGTTGTCCACCTTTGATGAGCCTGTGTGAATTACAGCCTCAATTTTCTGTTCCTAGTTGACAGAAGTGGCAACTGGTGTGGTCTTCTGCTGCTGTAGTCCGTCTGCTTTTTGATGTGTTGTGTTTTGAAGGGGCTCTTCTGCATACCTTGGTTGCAGTCTGGACATTCAGCTCTGACCTCTGGTATTAATCAGGTATTTTTATAGTAACTCCAGAGATATTTGTTTGGCAAATGTCACTGAAAATCAGAAATTTCCTTCCAGACACTAACAACCATGCCACTTTCAGAGTCCCATTAATTACCTTTCTTCCCCATTCTTGCTGATGCTTGATTTGAACTTCATTAGGTTGTCTTCACATGCCTAAATGCATTTAGTTGCTGTAATTTGATTGGCTGGTTAGTTACTTGTATTAAACTGCAGCTGAGAAGTGATGTGTCAGTGTAGATGCTTCACAAATGGCCTCTTTCTTTTAACCTTGATGTAAATTTTAAGCTTTCAAGCGTACGTTATGCAGTTTCAGTTGATTTTACAACATAAACACTGACAAAGCACCAGCAAAGATGCATTTTTTTCCATTATTGCAAAGACAAAGTTTATGTTTGAGAATTAAGATTGTTTGTTGAAATGGCTGAGGTGGTTTGTCCATTACAGATACTCATGTGACCATTTCCAGCATGCAGTCCAACTGGTTAGCCTGTTTTGAAATGACATCTACTTTCAGGACACATCTTATTAAACAGATATTAGAGATAATGTAAGTATATCTGAGAAGTTCACTTGCAAATTTAACAAAAAATCTACTTCCCATACTTGGAGTAACAGTTTCTGTTTTTGAGCGTTGCATTTCCTCACTCAGCTTTTCTGTTTGCTTGTGTATGCTTGATTCAAATACCGTCCTCTGATTATTAGTTTTGCACTTTTGCAAGGAGTGCCAATCAGCCAGCTGTCCCACTTTGCCTTATTTGTAGCGTCTTGGCTTGAGAAACTGTCACACTTAGTGAAGAAAAGAGTTGGAGCTTTTTAACTTCAGACTAAACATGAAGGGCCACCAAGTGTGTGATTAAAAAACTTCAGCATCTTGCTTTATAGACGTGTAAACAGTGCAGCTCAGAGTCTCCCTTATCAGCTGGTAGAAAAGACAAAAAAAATGACTATTTATAACATAAATTACCGGAGGACAGATCATTTTGCAGTGTGGCTCAACAGTACGAATACTTCAGCTCCGATTCACAGCAAAAGCTATTTGTACACTTTTAGTGTCAAAACATCTCTAATAGAATTATTTTGTTCCATAACACCATGTTATGCTGGAATAGTGAACCTCCCTTACTACTATTAGTAACACTCACAAAATAGTGAAGCCTTTCTTAAAAATATTAATTGTACATTTCTGTGTTTAAAAATAGTTTATACATTCTATGTGGAGAAACAACCTCTATTACTTAATCTTCAAAGCATTTGCATAGTATGTAGTGTACAAGACATTAGGCTATAGCAAGTGATTTCTAGTATGTTGTGAGTTCAACACAAGAAGAAGTGAGAATAGTGATTGATAAGCAGATATGTAAGAACAGTTATTCTATTGCCTGAAAAACAGTCATAATCACAACCAGCACTAGAAACCAATCTTACTAATAGTTTTTCTGAACATTTTGCTATCCAGGTATGCTTCTACTGCATTGGCAGTATGTCTGGAACCATTGTCATGTTGAACAATAAAGCCAATCCTAATCAAACGCTTTCCAGATAGCATTGCTTCATATATTAAAATCTGACTGTACTTTTCTGTCTTAATATTTCCATCATTTTGACAAGATCCCCAACAGCACTGGCTGAAATGAACACCCAAACCACAACAAAAGGCTCAACTGTATTTTAAGATGGCTAACAAAGAAGCTAAGAGACGCATAAGTCCCTTTAGTTGATTCAGCTACTGCTCATTGATGCCTCATCATGGTCAGTGGTCTCAGTGGAAGGGTGAATGACAAGAAGCCATTCTTAAGCAAAGGAAACAGGGAGAAACAGCTGAGGTATGCCAGATTACACAAGAAGTGGAGTGGAAATTGGTTGCAACAGGTCTTATGGAGTGATGAATCAAATAAAAGATTTTTGATTCAAATTGTCATCAGGATGTACTGAGGAGGTCAGGAGAGAGGTACAACAGCGAGTATCTTCAGGTCTGTACTGGATTTATTTTTCTTCATATTTCTGAAGGATGTGACTTTCAGATATTCATCTCCTGTTGAGTTTAGGCCAGCATTCTCTTCTTTTCTTCTTCACTTCTTCAGTTTCATCAGATTTGTTTTTGTTTTTTTGTGTAAAAATACTATTTAATGCCTGTCACTTTGGCATTATTTAACAACTCAGGAACTTGTGTTTTTGCAACAGGCCTAAAGAATAAAGTTCCTAAAGTTGTAATTTAAAATTGGAAGTTGTCTATATATGTGTAAACACAACTGGTTTAGCCTAGATGCCTTTTTATGCTGGAAGTATTCTTAAGTCAGTGTTAACACTTTTACGCTTAAAAAGATCAGGAGCAAGGATGGGCATAAAAAAAAAGAGTGAAAAATGAGCCAATGTCCAAAGAAAACGTCAGAAATTCTTCAGAAAGCCATGAGAACTATTGTTCAAGACCACTTTAAAAATTACAAGTGAAAGTCTGACTCCTTGGAAACAAAATATTAGAATTGGGGGGTGTTTTAAGTTTAATACACTGTAACAGGACCTTAGAAAGATGCATTATCTTTGAGTTTGTTCCAGCATTTACTGGCAACCTGGTGGTAATCAGATGATCTGCTTGGATTCCTGGCTGAACTTGACCCCCAACGCCCGCCAGATCTAAGCTCTGCTTAATTACTTGTCAAATAGAGTGTTTAGCCAGAACATGTACATGTTAACAAGAGCACTCTGCTGTGTCTTTGTTCATGGTGAAGAAGCCCACTTAAAGAAATAAGTGAAATGATGAAGTACCTTTGGCAGCCAAGTATTCAAAGCAATGAAGAAAAAGGTAACAAGTCCCACTGAGATCCGAATACACACTTCAGAAAAAACCTGCTGCACATAAATTTGAATGAAAATCTTAAGGGTTGCAACGTTAACCCCCTAAACACGAGGCTAAATGGGGAATGTCAGTAAGAGCTCCTCAGCCTCGGAACATAGATAAAAGACAATTGGAAAAAATATAAATTTATCTCCTTAACTGCATCACAAGGTCTGAGTGAGATCTGAAAAACTGCAGCAAAGCTGCTTTGTACTTCTTTCTCATCAAAACTATACATGAAAGAGTAAAACCACATAAGGTTTTATACATAGAAAATCCTGATGTTTGTTGTCATTTGCAGCTCTTTCAAGTGGAGTACTTCTTCACAAACAAGTTGGAACTTCATATTTACTTCCATTCACTCTACTTTATATTAGTATGTTTTTTACCTATGCTTCATGCACGATTGCATGGTCATGTTTCACGACTGTGAAAACATCTAAGTATGTCCTGTTTTTGGTGGAGAGACAAGATGCATAGCTTTGTTTAGACTTATGGAGCTTTAGTTGAAAATATCCTCAGCTGTTAGCATTCTGGGAAACTTTCAAGGATTAAAAGGAATTGTCACAAACAGTATAAAGGGATCTGGTGTCTTGGAGCAAGCTGTCATATCCTGCACATTATCCCCACACTCCCCATGTTTGTCTGAATAAAGCTATTGATAAATTTGAAACCAATAGCTACTGAGAACTTGTATCCACAACATAAAGTGAAATGAGTATAGCTGTTGCTGTCAAACCATGAATCCTGCCATCGCTGTTATCATCTCTTCATGCAAAGGATAAAAATTTATGTTGTTTTTTGTTTTGTTCTTTTTTTTTCTATATGAAGCAAATGAGTCAACAGGTTACAGAAAAAAAACAGGTAGACAGATTCTTCAGGTGTGTGTTTAGTCTTAATCTCTTGATATTTTTATGCGAGGTGCTGGTAACTTGTTCTTGATGCTGGGTGAGGCCCTAGAGTATCCACTATTGTTGCAGAGCAGTTTTGCTATGTTTTTCTTATTTAATGTTTGTTTGTGTTAATACAAATGCAACCACATACAAAAGTAGTGCAATACAGAGGTATGATGCTGAAAGGCCTAAGGGACTCTCTGGTACCCTATTGTCACAGGTGCCTTGAAGGTGACAGAATGAGGAAGTAGTGAGGAAAAATGAAGATAATGTTCATGGGTCAAAAGGGCCTTGGGATATCCAGCTGTGTACAATGTTTGTTTATTTTTGTATGTATGAGACAACACAGAGACAATATGTTAAATCTGAAATTGAAGTTGTTTTTGGGTATGTGAAGAATGCCAAATGCAAACAACTTGGCATTTGCTTATTGTCTGATATTGCTTCTTTATTCATGACAAAAATAATTTACACTGAGGGGGAAAAAATCTTTTAAGAAGCAGAATTCCCTCTTATGAAATATCTGAAGCAAATAGGATTATAAAAAGGAAGGCTATGGCAATATTTCCTATAATAATATAATATGAGTCAGTCATATGAATGCAGACAGACTGAAATAATGGTAAAAATCATATGAGATGTTTTGCACCTATGGCATCATCATCAGGCCTCTGCTTAGGTTCAGTCTGGCAGTGTGATCTTGAAAAATATATTACAACCATTTTGAAAGAAAAATGCATCGAGCGTTGTCAATAAGTGGGAATGAAAGTTCCTCAATGAGACATCGCATAAGCAAAGAAAACCAAGAAACTATTTACAAAATAGATGCTTTAATAAAATATCTCTATTAAAAAATATATAAAAAATCAATTGGTCTTTTTACAAGAATTGTAAGAATGCAGGACAAATTTTTGCAGCTTACAGAAAGTTTGGGTATTTTGTAGAGATGTGCTGTTTGTAATTTTCTTGGCTGACTGTCTTCTGTTTTCCAATTTTCTTTCTAAAAACTATAACAGACAATATATACAAACAAATATCAACTTTTATTCAGTGCAAAATAGGATATCAATCTTTTTCTCTTCATTATTTTTCCATGCTTTGATCTTTTCATTGCTCATACCGAGGCTCATACTGAGACATGCTTGCTTGTGGCTGGCTCTGAGCGCTTTAGCTTTAGCCTCTTTGCCTTTGTAAGCTTCCTTAAAATGTCCACTTTCATTATGTCATTGTGAAATGAGCTCCCATGCAAAAGACATGTTAATGTGTGGCTGGAAGTGTTTACCTTTGCTGCTCATTCATGAAATGGACCAACTCGTAATCTTACCTATGACAGACTGACTGGCTGGTCACTAGCAATGGGCTGATACCAGTTCCTGCCCGAAGATATGGAATTGGATGGTACGTTTTAAACAGATTGTATGTCTGGCTAAATATGCATGTTTTTACACTGTTTACAAGATTCAGTCTTTCATATGCAAATCCGAAGCTGTTTGCTTAATCTGGATTATGCATGATTAACAAGACATCTTGAAACCAGTGTAATATGACTTATCTTGCTAATAACCACTAAATAAACCTCCAACTCTAATAATGGTCTCTTTGAGACTTCCTTTACTGGACATACAGCAAACACACTACTCAGATTCATCCTTGTTGCTCTGGTCATATTAAGTCACAACAATACATACTTAATAAAGTGAAGCAAAACATCTTTCATGTAGTGATGATCGAACATTTTCCCTATGCTGGATGCAAGCTAGACAAAGAAGTATTGAATCAACCCTCCCCTGAGTCTAAGCAACATTTTTCTTGTGTCATAATGTATTGTGTAACCAGGTTTTCTTACTCCACTGTGTCTTTCTTTGTAGCTCTTTCAACATCTTAGATGTGAATTTCCAGAAAGGTTAAAAGAGAATTCAGCTATGCCAGTACACAGTTACTCATAATAAAGAATGAGTTGACTGGTACTCTCTACAACTGCTTCATATCGCTGACAGCTGCATCAAGGGAAATGAAACCAAATAAATGTTGCCACACATTAAAATATGAATTATTTTCTAATAAATGGAGGACAATAAAGTCAATAAGCACAGCCTGAAATTCACCAATTTGCTAAATAGCAAAAATCCTGCTGATTCAGCTACTTCCCTCAATCAACATTTGATTGAGAGTTTTGCCTCATTGATCTGATGGTTCCTCAAGGAGGCTTTTCTATTGTGCTGATGCTGAGGGGAATGCTTTAGGCTATATTTGCTTTCAAAATACAGCAATACTGCTCATGAAAGCTGGATTAGAGTCTATATTATTTTGTATTTAAATCATGCAAACGAGGAACAGTGCCAATTATAATATTAGTGTGCATCTTATGAATGTGGAATGCCATTTAGGAAAATATTATATATATGTTACAATAAAAGTCTGAATATATAGAATGAACCTTGAATATATGGATGATCTTCTGAATATCTTAATGAAGAGTGGCGTCAAATTTGTTCCCATTTTTATCACTTATCTTGGCCTTCCTCTTTGAGATCTAAAATGGTATAGTGACCCTGTATCGTGTGCTTCAGCTTCTGCTTGAATTGTTATCTCAGTTGACATCTCCATCAGTGATTGATAAATTCCCTCAAGAATTGTGCAGAATCTTCTCGGAGAAAGATTTTGTTAAACATTATTCATAAGCATTAGAAATGTTTCTAAATGAAAAAAAAAGATCTTCAAGGTGACGCAATATAGACTCCAAATTATTTGTACATATATTTGCAGTTTGAACAGCTGTTGCAAAACAGTTCGATATATTCAAATTTCATTCTATATATTCGAGTTTCATTCTATATATCCATACATATATATATGGAGAGAGAGAGAGCGAGAGAGAGAGTGAGAGTGAGTCACAAACCCACAGAGAGCCGCTGGAGCCTGCAGATTCTGGTGTTTTACTGCCCTCCATGGTCACATAATTTCAGATTGGTCTACAGCCAATAGGTCAGACACAAATACCCCATTATTATGCTTAGATGGTGTCCACATCTTTGTTAATAGGCCGTGCTTGGGAAATCAGAACAATGTTTTATTAAGGTCACATTATTACTTTCAGCTACGTTTTCAACAACAAGGATGATATTTTCAACATTTTAATGTGCCGTTTGATGTTTATTTGGATCATAGATATTTCCCCTGCACACACAAACTTTAACCATCAATTTGTGCTGTATTCAACATAGTGGCATCTGTTGCTAGATGCTAAACTTAGAGTTTAATTTAATTAGTTAAAGTGCACAGTACTTAAATCCCAATAAGAAATGTTTTTGTTTGTTGGTTTGTTTTTTAAACAGTAGTGTCTGCAGCATTGTGGTTCTGTTTGTAAAGCTGCTTCTAACATTTTGATTTTTTTCTTCTAAAATTCCTATTAAAATGTCTTATTGCGGCTAAGTGTACTAAAAGAAATCAGAGAAACTGACTAAATATGTTACTTCCTGCAGCCACCATTTATTTCAACTCACCAAAAAAATAATATTAGTGCAGTTGCTTTGTATTGTTGACCTTTTAATTCAATATTCACAGGACTTTATGTAATCCTTAAGTGCCTACCACGATTCAGCAGCTTGTAGAACCGCCTGTAGCAGCAATAGTTTGATAAAGTCAAACAGAAAATGAATTCTTCAATCTCCAATGTCCTTGTGGAGGAATTTTGGTCCACTCTTCTTTACAATGTTGCTTCAGTTCATTGAAGTGTGTGGAAATGAATTTCTACAAACCTCGATTCACTGTACTTTAAGAGAGTGGTAAAATGAACTAAAGCATTTTAATTAGGTCGGAGTATAGGCTTTGACTGAAACATTGCAACACCTTGATTATTTTCTTTTTTATCCATTCTGATGTAAATTTGCTGTTTGGGATCATTGTCCTGCTGGATGACCCAGTTTCAGCCAAGCTTTAGCTGTCAGACAGATGGCCTCACACTTGACTGTAGAACAGGGGCGGGGAACTCCGAGCCTCAAGGACCAGTGTCCTTCAGGTTTTAGATGTATCCTTGATCCAACACAGCTAATTTAAATGGCTAAATTACCTCCTCAACATGTCTTGAAGTTTTGCGGAGGCCTGGTATTGAACTAATCATTTGATTCAGGTGTGTTGACCCAGGGTGATATCTGAAACCTGCAGGACACCGACCATTAAGGCCTGGCGTTCCCCACCCTTGCTCTAGAATATACAGCGTCACTATAGGTTCAAAGCTGTAACTGTTAGCGCTAAATGAAAAAAAATCAATTCTCTGTGTTTGTGGAGGAATGTTTTCTTATCCTAAACTGCATTTTCACCACACCTGCAGAAAACATTACTGTGTTTAATAGTTATATTTATTTGCTCAAGCCATCACTGAAAAAAAAATAGATATAAGGCAAGTCTTCCTTAAAGATACAGGACTTTAGGTTCAAGGATACCTGAATTTGGTTCAAAGCTGGAAAAGCTGATATACCCTACGATATTTACACCTATGTTAATCGATACTTAACACAGTGCATCTCACTGTATATCTCAATGTATAAGGAAAACAGTGTGATGCAAGTTGAGATATTACAATCTAAAGTCTGCAGACTGCAACGTCACAGATTTACCAATGTTAGTCAAGTTAAAAGCTATGAATGTAAAAAGTAATGCACACCTAAATACAATCAAAGAAAGGGACAGAGGGCTTAAGAGAACAGAGATACTACATACAGTTCCATTTGTAGTTCATTCAGCCAAAGGGTCGATAAGCTCATGCTATGGTGACCCATCCATCATCCATCTATCCACAATTCACTGGAATCACTCTTCCTCCTCCACTTTAGTGAAACTTGCAAACAGTGATCACCTAATAATGCTTCACCCAAACTGTGCTCAAGGCCAAATCTGTCATTTTACAGCAATAACCTGTGAATTATGATGAACTACGAGTGGTTTTGTTTTGCAGGTCTAAATTGCAGTAACATAACTTTCTGCTAGTAACGAGGATGTCAGAGTACCATGAGCGAATTCCATTTTGGGCTCATGAGCTGCTTCTTTTATGCATGTTTGCCCTCCTGTTAACTATGTTGCTAATATTTATTTATCTGATGACAAGCATCATAAGCAGGTTTAGCTTTGTTTACTTCTGTTCGTTGAGGGCAAAAGACCACAGCGAAAGACTGGAAAGAAAGTTGCTGCATAGAGTTCAGTTTTGTGAGGAGTGAACCCTCACATTAGCCCAAAAATCAAAGTGAATTACATCTTCTAAACTGCAAAAAGATTAACTATTCACTATTAAACACAAGCAGGCTGAATGAAATGAAAATTTTGTTAGCGTCAAGCTGCAACCCTAAGAGAGGCATGGGCCTTTCTTCAGCTGAAATATGGATGGCCTTTTATTTGTGTATATTTTTCCTGAAATTAACAATAAAACATCCATTTAGAAATGAAATGTGTTGTCAGTGTTAGTGGTTTTCTCCCTTTACTTTTTTCCCATGTTGCTACCGTTAGTCTGTTTGTGAAAGCACATAGACCACGCTTGCACAGCAGCAGTAAAAATTAACCTTCAAATCTAATTAAAATTTCAGATGAGGGGAAAAAACTGCCCCCTTGGCTGATGTGTGATTAGTTTGTTAAATCTGCAAACAAATTAGCCGAGTGAACCTGCCACGTTTATTTTGCATCCGTGGCACTTTTTAGCAAAGCGAAATATAGAATTTGACAGAATTACATCAGCCAGACAGAAAGGATTCTCGTGCATACATGAATAATATGACGGGAAGTAAAAATTTAAGGGTTCTTAGGAGTCCTAGCTGAATTTTTGTCATTCAGAAATTGTATTGTTTTATAGTGGTTGTAACGGGATTGCAATTGTAATATTATCTTATAAAGCTGGGGGAATTAATTTCACTTAGAAGCTATAATTAACAGCTGTATTAAAACTTCACACTTGCCAACAGGCCATCATCATATCAGATTTAAAGGTGGTGCAAAGCGATGGGATTACACTGACATCTGGTGGAAGATGGTAGAGCTTGAAAAGTTTTTTATGGAAATCAGGCTCCCTGAAGATGCTTGAATGACTCTTAACGCCAAACAATTTTTTTTTGTCTTTATTTACATTTAATACTGTCAATACAAACGAGATGACTGCCTGAGGCTGAAGAGCACAAGTGGGTGTATAGAAAAAGATACATAAACATATATGATTTAATGAAATTTAATGAAACTGGAATTTGCCCATCTATAGAAGTGCTTTAAAATAAAAGCTTTACTCTCTGTAGATAATTGTGAGGACACACACCCTGCTAGTTTTGACTTTTATCTGTTATAGCCAGGGTTCACACATGTTCACAATTGTTGCCAGTGATAATGGCAGCCTTTGTTAACACTTGTCTCTTATTTTTCCCTCCATCTGAGTCCAACAGATGGGGGGGAAACTGCGATACTGCAATACTAAGATAGCTTTGCACCATAAGACAAATATTTCCAAGGAATGAAATGGTACCATTGTCAATTACAAATGCCATTGTGGCGGGGTGTGGTCTGCGATGCCACTGCAGGTGAGATGGACGGTCATGCCCGGCAACTGCAATCACGTCTCAACCGGCTTAAAAGTCTGTGACTGTTTATTGTTGTGGTTGTTGTTGATGTGAGTCGGGCTGTGAGCTGGAAAACTGCAGCCGACTGAGTCGAGTGTGTGAACAGCAACCAAGTCAATAAAGATGCTGAAAAGCACGTACATGTCTTTGGGTCTGCCGTGGTTCATTTACAGCCATTAATACAGAAAATATCTAAATATAAATGATTTAATGAGTTATGTGTGCACAAATAGATATACATTTTGTTTGGCAATAAACTATGACAGCTGGAGTGACAGCCTTTTTTGCTGCATTCCATGTGAAGCAGGAAGCATAAACTCCTGAGCTCCCATTTGGAGTTTTCCGCTCAGGGTGTCGGGGAAGTCACATCAACCCTGACTTGGCAATCCAATGTGGCAGAAAACAAACAACAAAAACTTGTAGAATGTGTAATCACATTGTTTCTCTCTGGAACATGGTGTCAAAGTAACGGGTTCTGTTTGTCATGACTTGCTGTGATGGTGTGTTTATTAAGTATTCTGGTATATGATGGACTTACCAGCCTGAAGAGTGGGTGTGGGAAGGTAAGGTAACCCTGAACCACTGAAAAGGTATTGCATTTTACAGCGTACTTCACAGAGTATAAGAGGGTGGGATGGGACATACCACAATTAGTAAATGGTAAATGGACTGATTCTTATATAGCGCTTTTCTACTCTCCCGGAGTACTCAAAGCACTCTATACAACAACCACATTCACCCAATCACACAAGCACTTTATTATAAAAGTGCTTGTGCTTATTCTAAACTTAGGGCTAACTAATTCATACACCGATGGATGCATCGGAGAGCAATTTGGGGTTAGTATCTTGCCCAAGGATATTTGGCATGCAGACTAGGGGAGCCAGGGATCGAACCACCAACCTTCCAATCAGTAGCTGACCTGCTCTACCAACTGAGCTACAGCCACCCAACTGAATGGCCTGGGGCAGATTTGAACCCAGGTCTATGCAATAGTCTTATAGTATATGGATTACCTGCTTAACCCAGTGAGCTATACAGGCGCCCAAGTAGAGAGTATGACTTGCATGTGAGGGTTAAACAGAGACAAAAGGTATGACATCAAGGATCTTTAAGACCGCAGTGGGGTCACAAAGTGAAAAATAAAACATAAACAGGTAAAACAAAGGTGATGAGGTATAAAGGCACTGCATAACATGACTGTCAACACCACAAATAAAGAACGTTCAAACTGCATCAATACATGCCCTTAAAAGTTTGAGTGGACTTACAGTAACTAGAAGGCCTTTTGAAGAAGATTGCAAGCTGGTAAACAAAACATCTGGGTAAAAAAAACAGTGATTATTATTTCAAGCAGAATTAAAATTGATTGGCAATGGGCATTCAGGATTTAATTTAATTTATGGTATTCATGCTCATCACTGTAACATATGTGCCTCCAGCTCTTAATTTTTCTCCCAGCATTCCTCACTCACGGGCTTAACATTGGAGGTCGCCCTGTTCTGAGGTTGGAAATCATGTAAAACTTTTAATAACTAACTGCTGCTGACCTCTGAGGCCGACCTTGACAGGCTGCGATTGAACTGGCACTGGGTGGGCGTGAGAGACTCTGCTGAAGGTTACTCAACACGGTGATGAGAGGGTTGTCTGCTGGGATCATAATTGTAGTTTTTTTCCCCCTCCTGTTCAAAGGGTTTGATTAAAGATGTAAAGATATGGAGTAGATGTGAAAGTCTGATGCAAAAAAAAAGAGAGAGCAGCTGGGCAGGTGACAAGTTGAAGTTAGTTTTTTTTATTTCGTCTTTCATGGCATGCAAATTGCCTTGCAAGGACATTTAGCTAAATTTGTCCTCGTAAAAAAAGGACAGGCCATAAATCCCATATTTTGATTGTGCTTCAGTTTGCCACATGACAATATTTCATATCTTTTTTTTCCCATAAAAAGCATGTCTGAACCGAATAAAAAACTCTATAATGCAGTGAATAATACAATATTTAACACAGAACTGAACCCTTAAATAATCCTACAGATATCATCTTTTATCAAATATGATCAAGCGGTTGAGTTTGGCATCTGCACATTTTGCCTCAGTCGACCGTGTCTCTGTAGGTAGCTAATCTATACCAAAGTGC
>VOQK01043313.1:16165-28150 GCA_015052645.1 Benitochromis conjunctus | reverse complement strand
ATTTTACTCCTTCACCAAATGCCGTTCTCGTTCCCAACATTTTATTTGCAGTGTTCGTCTATCTATCAATATCTGCGGAGTATGGTTTTGTACCGAGTGTCCTATTTTCTAAAGCACAGCATGTAAAGGGTAGCTCGGTTAGCAGGATGCTAGCATGTAGCGCTTAGTGAGACACGCCTCAGACGAGTTGAGCAAAGACCCCGTCTGTGTACTTTATAAGTGAGCAACGGATTTAAATAAAATTAACGTTTCAAAAGACAAACTTGAAGATAAGAAACAACATACTTACCGGAGAACCGCCAGGGTTTGCCGCTGCCATCTTGCCGCTCCGAGATTCAAAACTGCCTCTGCAGACAGCCAGGGTGTCATGCTGGCTAACGGTGTCATGTGATCAAACAGCGTAATTTAATTGGCTGAGAGCCGCTCGACTCGATCTAGTGCTGATTGCTCTGGCTTGGGTCATTTAAGTTCATCACTTTTGCAGTTGAATTTTTGCAGATGAATTTTTGCAGGTGAATTTTTTGCAGGTGAATTTTTTGCAGGTGAATATTTGATGGTGAATTTTTTGCAGGTGAATATTTGATGGTGAATTTTTGCAGGTGAATTTTTGCTGGTGAATTTTTGCAGCTGAATTTTTTTCAGGTGAATTTTTGCAGGTGAATATTTTTGCAGGGAAATTTGGAGGATAAAAATTCAGTGTTTCTGATGACACTATATTTCTTCCATACTAAGGCTACGATTTACATGGGCTCACCAAAACTTGGCACTTAATGACGGGAAAAACTGTGCCTGGTCTGATGAGTTCGGTTTCTGCTGCGAGATTCTGACGGTAGGATCAAACGTTGGTGTAAACAACATGAAAGCATGGATGCATCCTGCCTTGTATCAATGGTTCACACTGGTGGTGATGATGTAATGGTGTGGGGGGCATTTTTACGGCATCATTTAAACGCCACGGTCCTCTTGAGTATTTTACTGACCCTGCCCATCCCTATGTGACCACAGCGTACCCATCTTCTGATGACTGCTTCCTGCAGGGTAATGCGCTAAAGCTCAAATCATCTCAAACTGGTTCACTGTGCTCACATCACCTCCACAGTCACCAGATCTCAGTCTAACAAAAGATTTGCATCATGGATGTGCAGCCAACATATCTGCAGCAGCTGTGTGATGATATCACGTCAACATGGAGCAAAATCTCTGACGACGTCCAACCCAGAACTCGGAAATGTGTACGTCCACGTATTTTCATAGATTTTTTTTTTGTCTCTTTGGAGTGCCCGAATGGAAAATACCAAAAAGCCTTTATGGCTGCTCGTGACCTAAATGCCGAAAATTAAATTAAAATAGCCAACCTCTCACAATATTAATATTTATTTAAAAAATCTCTACTAACAGAAAGACACCGACACAGAATTCAAAGACTCGAATAAGACGCGTAGAGGTTTGTGCGACGCTTTTAGTTTCTCAGGATTTTTACAGTTTCAGACCCACGCCTGCTTCCCTCCATCACTTTGATGTGCTCGCATTAAACCACCTTCTTAGCTTTCATTTCCTCTTCACACTCTTTTACATGATCAGTCAAGGGGCCACAGCAACTGGCCACAGTTCTGCTTTTTAACAGTGAATCATAAACTAAAAACATGCTCCATTATTTTCATGCATTTCCAGCTTGCTCTCGACCTGAACAGGCTTAAAGCATCACTGCTTTCCTGCAGCTCAGCTTTAATGATAAAGTGATCCTTCTGCTTTTATCAGCGGGTTCAGGTAATCCTCCTCACATGTTCATTCACATTCATACGCTGAGCTGCTTCACTTTTACAGCATCTCTTCAACATTAACAGGCCTCTATTAGTAATGGGGAGGGAGGCGTTGTGAAACTGAGTACATTTATATCTCTGATTCAGTCTCAGTTTCACCCCTGCACCCCTAACACAGCGGCTTAAGTGGTTACAAAGAGGCTTGAACCAAAGCAGCAACCTCTAGAGTGTAACTGGGTAACTGACACACATTTAGGTGCCCCCAAATGTGGGTCCCTATAGAGTCCCATGTTAGCAAGTCCAGCTTTATCTGAAGAAATAAACATTTTACAGAGTGGTCGATAAAGCAGTTTTGGTCTTCGTGGATAGTTTCTGTCTTGATACCAACTGTACAGCTTTTTTTTTTTTTTAAACAACTCATTCATGCAAACGTTGTTAGTGTTTAAAATGAGCTATAGCTGCTGAGCTACAGTATGGCGTCGGTGCCTTTTGGAACATTTCTACAGGAATAATAAATAACGTGAGGCTCAGCTATGACAAGAGAAATACTCATATTTTATTAGCCCGTTTCTTAGCACCATTAGCATGTACCTGTGGGTCCAATATGCTCGCATAGCAACCTCAGTTAATAAACTATGTCCAAATATGGAAACCCCTGGCTCCAAAAAAATGAGCATGAAAGCATCCAGCATGCGAACACTGAGGTTTCTAAATGTCAACTCCAAATCCTACGTGTGTCATCATCTTTTATATACAGTCTATGGCTTGAAGCCAGCTGGGCACCCCTGTGTGTGTAGTTGTGTCTGCATATATTTTTTTTGTTTGTTTGTTTTAGCATTCCCCAGCTTTTCCTACCATCGAAAAACAAAAGTGTGCTAGGTTAATGCTGCCCATCTTGGCCCCTCTCTCTGAGAGTTCTTCTAAAGGTCAAGAGAATAATAGAAGAGCTCAAAAGCTTCGCTACAATCAACATGTAAAAATGTTCTTTTGTAAAATGTCATCTTTGGAGTGTTTGGCATTTTGATCATCATTATGGGTTATCAGTTCTCATGTTTTCAGCCTATTAAAAACTCATTTTCCCTGATTTAGCAGAGCTGGCATCAAATAGTCTTTGTTAAAAAAAAAAAAAAGTGTTTTCAGTATGACTAGAAAAAAATTTTTTCATTATGCTTAAGTTTAACACGTCATCTTTTTGCAAATTTATTGTAAAAGAACCTGACACCTGAAATGTGGTTTGACCTTCTGCAGTACCACAGAAACTGTCACATTATTGATCCATTAGCTCGACGTGTTACATTACAGTTACTGTATGCTATACGTCACATTTATAATCAGGTTTTTAATTCTGTAGATATGCTTGAAGCGTTAAAGTCAGATATAAACAGTTTTCTTTTACCGGCTGGGACGGGGAGGGGAACCCTTTGCTGTCGTTGAGGCTGCCATCGTTGAGGTAAATCACCCTGCTTTTAGAGATGGTGTTGCTTTTGTAGAACTCCACCAGCTTGTTGAGGGAGGTGAACTTCTCCTGCCACAGGAAGTACTGGCCTTTGTTGTCCCTCATCACTCTGAAGTGCTGGACGTCGTTCTCGTGTCTGAGGAGAAGAGATCAAGTTTACATCTTTACTATCCATGGTCCACAGACTAAATAATGTGTGAAAATCACACTTTAAAAAAAAGAGATTTTTCAGGGTCAGAACGAACCGCTTCCCCTCAGTAGAAAGTGACTTTTACCTAAAAAGCAGACTGCACCTTCAGATTTCTTGAAGCCTTTCTTATACTAATAAGGAACAAAAATGGCTTTTTGTTTTTGTTTTTTGTTACAGTTTTTAGACTAAATACTCTTGGACTTTTTTAAGGAAAGGTTTAAACAAATCAAATCACATCTATCACATCCATTTCTGTCCAGATTTATATGCAGTGAAGACCAAACTGAAGTAAATCAGGTCTTAAAACAGAATTAGAGACAAAGGTAACGAGACAAATCTGTCCTTGGTGATATCAGACTTCCAATTTGAAACAAAGATGCGACTATGTAAATGATGTAGACTGAAATAACATTGAGTAAACTGAGTAAAGCCTATATTATAAATAGAAAACCTTGATCTACTGGTCAGAGGCTCTTATAAAACAGTGCCCTGAAAGAAGGAGTTGAAATTTGTTTCATTTCTTGAGGGTTTTTTTCTGTTTCTCACTCTTTTGTAAAGCAACTGCGCAGGAACGTCTACATGACAAACGACTCCTTATTTCCTTCATCCCACTGCTTCCTTTCTCCTTATCTGGATTGTCCTCTGCTGGTTGATTCACAAAACTACAACATCAAACAAAAGCTCCCTCAGCTGATAACTGGGTCAATTTATAGTGTAAAAAATATTCTCCTCAAGGCACAAAACAGGCCTAAGAGCACTTAAGGTGTGGATATTATTTATTAAAGGTGTGACCTGCTTTTAACCACCATTACAGCTGCTCAATGCAGAGGAAATGGATCGTTCATATGGTACTGTATGTACAGTGCTTGTGATGAGTTGCTTTGAGCAAACAACATTAAAAAAAAATTCAGTTAACACCCGGGAAGCAGCCAAATTATAGTGTAAAACTACCGCCCAACTATACAAAGAGTCTGCGTTCATACAGAGATCTACAGCTGAAAACCAAAGTCACCGCTGAAGTCCCCTAAACTTCAGTTTCTTTCCAAATCGTGTTTGGACGACTAAAGGTGAGGCTTTCAAATCTAAGAAAAACTGTCGAGCACGGCGGTGGTAGCATCAGCTCAGGTGCTGATTTACTGCCAGTGGTACATTGCACAACATGGATGTGAAAATGAAGGAGGACTCCCTTTAAATTTTTCAGCTTCACCTCAACTTAACTACTATACAGTTAAACGTAGGCAAGATTGGGTGCTCCAAGAGAACAATGATCCCAAACACTGAAATCAATTCTTCCAAGAACAGTGGTCAAATATCTAGAAATAATTATGCCACAAGCATGTTGATGACTACCAAAAGAGTGTGGTCGAAGTGCAGCTTGCTAAAAGTGATGAAACCAAACATTAGTGTCCCTGTAAGTATACTTCTGAGTCTGTGTGCATTGGAGAAAATCCACAATAAACTTAAACTTGTACACCCAAATCACATTTATTACAGTCAATAAAGATGTTTACGGTCATTCCAACCTGGAAAAAGAATAGTTCAAAAGTCCCAAATCACCATGACCATTCATGCCCGAGCACGAGTGTATGTAAACTTCTGACCACAACTGTGTACACTTCAAACCCATGGACTTACTAAAACACAGGACCTGTTACTGGTTACTGAAAAATTTAAATACATGACTCTTGAAACCGTTTAGGAGCCTTTTTACTGGAGATATTTTGCACGGGTGTTATAAATAACATACAGCATGACAGTCTTTTCAAACTTTCCCGGTGGATCCTGTAATCAGAGCAGCTCAAACCAATAATCTGCGCTGGTGGTCTGACAGACGGCGGACACGAGAGGATAAACTGACTTCACCTCTGCCTGACTCGTTGATTCTGCAACCGTCTTTGGTGATAAAATAAGAATCTCCAGCTATGGAGGAAAGCGCTCAGAGGGCGTGCCACTGTAGGGAACTATAACTGATCTTTTAATAGATGTCATCACACTTGCAGTTTAAAAACAGAGTGCATAGATATAAACCAGGGGTGTCCAATTCCAGGCCTCAAGGGCCGGTGTCCTGAAGGTTTTAGATCTCACCCTGGGTCAACACACCTGAATCAGATGATTAGTCCATTACCAGGCCTCTGGAGAACTTCAAGACATGTTGAGGAGGTCATTTGGCCATTTAAATCAGCTGTGTTGGATCAAAGACATGTCTAAAACCTGCAGGACACCGGCCCTCGAGGCCTGGAGTTCCCCACCCCTGATATAAACAAAGTATATAGGTTTTTTGTGTCACTTTATGCTGGAACAACTGTATAGCAGCCTCACATGAATAACTGTGCAGGCTCAAATGCCAACATGAAATAATTCATTCATTCAAACTGGAAATACAAAATAGTATTAAATACATAATAAAATAATTAAATGATTCATTCAAATACCAACTGTGTTTACACGAGATTTTCAGAAAACTTTCCCTCAGACCTCTCACCTCGAGATCAAGATCACCGAGATTCAAACTCATCCAAGACTTTTTTGTAGATACAGCGATGGTATCAGTCCCTTTATTCTCAGTTATCACATATTCACAAACCTTTGGTGTCCACATCACCCGCCTGGCCACTCGCCCGCCCAGCAGGGTGACGACAATAACCCATCCGCCTTTCATGGCTGAGGCGTAAAAAGGCAGTAAAGTACACAGTAAGCTGTGTACAAGTGTCATCAAGTGTCACATGTTATCACGCTGCCGTCTCACTGTGAGCTGTCCTTCAGGCCTGAGTGTACTTGTCACGCAGGAACTAGCAAGTATGACAATTTAAACTCTGCGTACTTAGAATTGAGAAACAAACACTGACCAGAAGCAAAGAAATGGTGTTGATTAGATCAGCGTTAGCCCCGCCCACTGACTTTGGTGGTGCAGTTGGCAGATAAAATAAATTCATGGCACACTGCAGCACAGGATTCATACAGTACCATATTAATCATATTGACTATGACTTTGAATAAAATACATTCACAATTAATTAATGACACATTTAATTAACTGTTTGTTTATGTATTTATTTAATTTTGACACTTTTTTGGTGCTCCATAAGCAACAGGTTATAGTCAGTCTATGTTGGACGCACATAAGGCACAATCCTAAAAGATACTCTGCTTTATTTGTCTGTGTTACTCTGATGGGGATCATACTTTGTAAAATTAACCTTGAGTTGTATTAAAATAATTAATACAATTGGTCTGTTTCATGGGAACTGTAGTTGGACCTAAGAGACAGTTTTACAAGTGTATAGGGTTGTGGGATAGGTTAACGGAGTCACTGTAACTAAGATCCGAAGTATTTTCAAGTGCCTATATAAATCGTCTTTATCTGGTGAATACGCATCTGTTTATAAGGACAGTGTGGTCAAATAAACTCTTGGTGTTGTGGCTGGTGCCATCCATTGCAAAATCTTGGTGTTTATTAGTTACCAAAGTTGGAAAAAGGAAGTTTGGTTTCAACTGAAACGCAACATTCGGCATTTTTGAATGAGAGTGAAACTGGTCTCTACCACTGTCCCATCACGTGACATTCAAACAGCACTAAGAGCTGGAAATTTAGGTTGAAACCATAAACTATTAATAAAACAGACATAGCAACATCACCCACTGGTTTCTGGACGCAATATTTTGAGTTACCGTCTTAACAATGTTACTTTCGTCTTTCTTAACAGTATTTGGAGATTGACTCTCATTTGGAGCCGGCCGCTTGGTAGAAACATAACATAAAGAAAACTTCAGCGTCTTCCCTTCATTTACACGACACATAAAACCGGTCAATACGAGACACCAGCAGACTTTCACTGCTGAGCCAAGTGAAAAACATGATTTACTTTTATTGATTTTTAAAGTGCTTCTGTAGCTCCAAAGTTAATTATAACACATTACATAGTGCAACTAGTAACGTTTTCTTGAATTAATCATTAAAAATCAAGTAAATGTCAAAAAGTAGCAGAAACGTAATCAGAAATCCAAAGTGATGTTTTCGATTGTCTCATTTTATCCAAATTCAAACATGTTCAGTTTATATTTTTAAAGAAAAGGAAGCTAAAACATCAGGTTATGTGATGTGTCCTTCTTGAAAAACGACACCATACGGTTCTGGATCTAGCCCCGTCTGGTCCATATGCGAAACAAATGTAAAAATATGTCTTTACTGTTTTACAAATATCCAGTTTGAAGGTGGTTGAAGATGCTAAAGCACATTTATGTCTAGCATGCTGTCAAATAGCTTAACAAACAGAATCGGTGACTCAGTAATATTCTGTAATGTACTTCCCCTTTAACTGTCAAACAAGATGTTGACTAAGCTTCGTTAAACATGCTGAACATCAGCATGTTGGCAGGCTAAAGTACACGTTTAGCTTCAGCCTACATGTAGCTATGAGCCAAACTTTAAGGTTTCCCATTGCGTCACTCACTTGACAGAAATGGAGAAATCGCCTGGGGAGGTTTGGCACCCTCGGATCAGAAACTCCCCGACAGTTTTGGACTTCAGCATGTCCTCTGCAGCACTGCGACTGGCGTCCTCCTTAAACCACCTGCACACATAGGCAACAATGCTGGTGGTTATCTAAACTAAGCCACTCACACTCGTACACAAAGCAGCCAGGAAAAGGACCTAAATCTTTTGGTTTGTCGGCCATACTGCTGCTTCTTTCACACGTTTGCACAGGTTAGGGTTATGCTGTATTTTAGCCAATCAGCCATAGTTTCAGAAAGACGAGAACCTTTCAAATCAAGAACCGCTCTGTCACGGCTGCACCCTAAAAGACACTTGCTTGCAGTTCAAGGCTGTAGGTCCATCTCTTACCCCGGAATCTGGAAATCGATGTAGTTATGTGGTATATATCCTTCCCGTCCATTCATCTCTGCCTTACACCAATCACCGTCAACGTTTATGATCTGTTCAAAAGCAAAAACAAAAGGTGTCAAGCCGGGGAAATGGAAAAAAAATGCCTTCATGATCTAATCATATACTGACCTTTAGTAAATCGCCCTTTCTGAAGGGGAGCTCCTCGTCCTCTGTGGCGGTAAAGTCATACTTTCCTGAGGCTTCCATTGAGAGAGGCTGAAGTTTCAAGGAGGTTTAAAGGAACGTGAAGAAAGAGAAGTGGCAAAGAGGTTTTTCTGCAGGGATGAAGACAAACGCCATAGTTATGATTTACATTTCCTCTAATGATACTTAATTTTATTTTATAATGGGTTTTAATGTGCAGCGCCTCAGTTCACCCTCTGCCTGGAACGAACCGTTCAGTTTTGCAGCGCCGACATATTTTTAGCCTTTTGTGCTAATGAACTCAACATTTCTTATAGGACATTTGAAATCACCACCTTGGGCTCTGGTATACTTATACACAGCTCGTCATTTATAGGACATGGAAAGGAAGGACAAGAGATGACATGCAAGGCGTAAACAGGAACTGGAAAATTTCATTTGTCGTCCATTTTTACATAATGGAGCGATACACATGGCACTTCTCCATTTCCTGTAGTTTATTTAAACATGTACAGAAAGGATGAGAAGACAGAGGTCAACGCGGTATTAGAGAAAATGCAATTCTCCAATTAAGGAGCTCTAAAACGTGGATCAAATATTAATCCCATGACAGCAGTTATCATCGCGGGTGCTACAGCTGGTTATTTTATTTTCCCACCAACGTGAATAAAACCTTCTCTTGTTTGCGGTTACAAAGTGAAGGATGTGGTAAGCTTTCGTGAAAAAAAACGGGCTCCATCTTTGCAGCTGTAGAGCACTTTGCAACCGTACACGGTTCTGACAAGAGACACAGAGCTGCATAACACCCAATATTGATATTAACCTACAAACAAATGCCACCTGTTAAACCACACACAGACTTAACGTAAACTTTACCCTTATAATGGTTGTTATCTTTAATAATGAACAGACGTCTAAAACCTTACTCAAACTAATGTTAAAATCTTCAGTTATTGTTAATTAGACTAGTTATTCCAGGCCAACGGTGCCTTTGCAGGGACAGGGAAGTATGTAAAAGCCAATATAGAGGAGCCAGGTAATCTGAAACAACACACAAAAAGGTGTAGCTAAAACAGTGAATAAACAGTTCAAATTTTACTGGATTAATCACTGTAAATCCTGGGATTAATAGCTGAAGTAATCCAATAAAAGCCAAAGACTGCCAACTACATGTGGCTGATAAAAAACAGAAATTAACATTTTAAGTAGTCGGCTAAGAGTGACGAAAAAAAAATCTGAAAATAAGTGTACCTAAAGTAAGGAATGTAAAAACTGTTGAATAAAATGCTAAATTAGTTATTTTAAAGTCAAGGATTAACAGCTAAAGTAGTCAGATAAAAATCCAGCACTAAAAGTTTAATTGCTCACCTAAAAGTTTATGATTAATAGGTGAATTAGCCAAATACAAGACAGGGATTAATATTTTAATTAGCCATATAAAAATCCTGGATTAACAGCTGATTTACTCAAATGAACATCATGGAGCAGCTAAAGTATCCCAGTAAAAATCAGGGATTAACTGCTGAATTAATCAGACAGATTCATTAGTTAGTTCAAAGCACAGGATGCTAATAAGAATGATAATAACAGATTCATATAGCACCTTACAAAAAAAGTCAAATATTTAATATTTAATTAATGGGATCACGGATAAGTCATGTGCACAGTTTCATATTATAATAGTTTTTTTACACAATACATAACGGTTACATGGAAATTGTGAAACAAGGAAGGCGGGGGGGTCCTGTCCTTGGGTGGTAGCTGAGGAGTCACGTGACACATTTCTCATGATGTAAGCGTGTAACAGATTATGCAAACCGTGATGACGTAACAGTAAAACGTGCTAAAAGTGTTGTGGTGTCACACAAAGCCGCACTATAATTTTTGCTTATTTTACACATGAAACGCATGCGTCACGCAGTCTTATAATGTGGTTCAGATAACGGTAATATAAGAAAGAAACTAGCCTAATAAAGCATAGCAACACATCAAACTATGAATAACCCAGATTTTAAAAAATGGCAAATGATGATTAAAATCAACAAGAGTAAAAAACACATTCACTCCATTTATGTCACAAGTGACTGACATTAAAAGCGACACTAGCTGTAAGTCAAAGGATTTCTCAGTTGGCAGCTTCGGCTCGTCTGTTCTTGCACTTCTTCCTCTCTCTCATACCCTTGGGAGGAGATAAGAGTTGCAAGTGATGGAAAAGTACCCTAAACTTTTTCTCATGACTTATTGTGTTAGGTCTGTTAGTTCAGTTAACGCCTGGTTTAGTTTTCATCATTTTGAAGACCCTGTCATTCTTTTTTATAAAATGTCTGAATTTAGATTAAAATCCTCAGATTATTAAGTCACAACTCAACTTTGCAAGCCTTACTGCTTATATGCCAACTCAAAAAGAAAAATAAATGCGATAGGATATCTAAAAGTCACAGATTAGGAGTTGTAAAAACTGTAAATCCCATTTTAATTATTGAAATGGTTGACTAAAAGCCATGAAATATCAGTTGAAATCCTTTTATGGATATGGGTAAACAGATGATATCAATCAATAGTTGAAAAAGTAAGCTAAAAGGTCATACATTAACATCTGAAATGCTTAGCTAAAGCTCACAGATGGTTATCTAAAAGTCACGGATTTACAACTGAAATGATTAGCTTAAAGTTACTGACCAATCCTTGAACGATTTGGATAAAAACAACAGATTAAATGTTGCAATGGTTAGCTAAAACGCACATTACTGATGAATAATCAGTGATGTGCAGACAGTAAACTAAACCCGTGCTTAAGAAGTCAGCTAAATATTATGCATTAACAATCTGACCGGTGAGCTAAAGAAGTGTTTAAAGTCACAGATTAACAGTTGAAACACTTAGCGTAGATATGCTCGTATCTAAGTAATGAGAGTATTACACCATTACACACTGAACATGTTGCAAAAAAACGATATTAAATTCCAAATTTTTGTGTTCGGTGTAGCGTATATACAACAAACGTGTTGTGTTTTTGTGGAAAATTCACCATCAAAAACACTGAAAAAAAAAATGAAGTCGATGTCAAGCGATGGTGAGCTGGACCTGATGTTTCGAAACAAGACAGGTAAGAAACTGAGTTTCTGAATTCATCCGGTCTCACGAGATTGGAGAATTTCATGGTTTAAGGAGTTGAAGCTGTATCAGGGCCGCTTTCGTAGATAGTTCAAGATGTCAGTGCGAGAGTTTAAGCTCTTGTTAGCAGCGCTGGGACCACATCTGAGGAGGCAGAGAGGTAATGTCAGAGATCCGATTGACCTGGAGCAGCATCTAGCCCTGCGTCTGAGGAAGAAGTATTATTTTACCATTTCCATCTCATTGTGTATTCAGTATCAGTGCGGGTTTAGATTTATGACCACACCTGTTGCCAAATGCAGTGATCTGATTGGTCAGATCTGTTTATTCAGATACAAAAAATTGGAAAAATTGCTCTTGGTTTGAAAAAAAAAAAAAGTGCTGCAAATTCGTTCAGTGAAATTAAGCAGTCAGCGTGAACGTCTGCATTAAGCAT
>VOQK01043313.1:437-11456 GCA_015052645.1 Benitochromis conjunctus | reverse complement strand
TGATCTGTATAAATAAAATTGAATTGAATTATGTCAGTGAATCTTCTCTGTGGTCTTCACGTTTCCCTCCTGTTTGGCAGCTTCAGCTTCAACATTCTTTGTCCAGTATATTCACTACCTGTATACTACCTGTGTACATGTCCAAACCTCCAACGTTGCCCCTCCATCATTATACTTAACCTGAAATCTGGACATCACCCTCTGGTTTGACACTTTCTTCATCGGGTGTCCTGTCATGCTTTTTTTTTTTCAAGGTTTGAAAAATATATTGTTTTGTTGTAAACACGTTTATTTCAGCTATAAAGTTGAACATTTTAACATTAAAGTCTTTGGGGACTGATTTGCTCACTGTTGGAGCCTCAAGTGGACATTAGAGGAACTGCAGTTTTTGTCACCTCAGTTTTGGCTTAATTTTTTGACTTATTTATTTTCAAAGCAAGAGAAACAACGCGAGAGAGAGAAAGAGCTCTCAGTTTTTGCCATGTTAATGTTCCCCATACACCGCACAGTCAGAGAAGGTTAATTAAAACCTAGCCCCACAGTTTGTCCTGAAAACCTCTGTTTTAGCTCCTCCCCTCTTTAAGCTGTCTCTCTTCTGATTGGCTGCCCCTCACAAATAACAGCAAGTGGGTGGATATCTGTGCCTGTGGTTACCATGTTAGTGATGTCCTGCCTATGTTATTACAAGTGATTTTCCACATATTTTGGAATAAAACATTTAAAAAATACAGTTTAATTTCAGTTCAGCATCACGTTTTGTACCTCAAATGCCACATAACAGTCATACAAATGTTATATGCTAATATCTTATTCAGTGTCCTGCTGGTACAACACACTCAAGAATATTCAGATGATAAATATACCTTGCAAACCTACTTGCTGAACAAATAAATCTTCAAAGAACTAACAGTCCTATTTAAATCAACCTGCAGAGACCTGAAAGACTGATAACCTGCCAGAGCACATGAACAAATGAAGAAATAAGAAATGCAGATGCATTTATCCAAACAGGAGAGACTGTGAGCAGGATGCTGCTGCACCATTTGTGATGATACAAGAATGGTCAAAAGAAGACGGTGAAATTTTTACATTGAGTTATGCTTTCAACATGGTAGTAGTTTATCTAAAATCTAAAAATCTAACAACATAGATAATCTGCAGCTCTTTAAGGATGATGTGTATTCATGAAAAAAAATAAAACCTGATCTTTAGGAACCTGGAAATGAAAAGATCATACATCTACACTGAAATGATACATCAGATAAAATAAATCAATAAGATTTAACACCACACAACAACACGTAATCAGGTTTTAATTTTTAAAAAATCAGTCAAACAATGTTATTATGAATATTCATTTTTTTTATTATGATTTTTTTTTAAATATATATTATTTACTTTTATTATTACAACAACTCGCATACCAACATAATTTCTCAAATGTGGGCTAAATTTGCAGTATTGTCTTTGTATTATAAGTAGTAGTAGTAGTAGTATTTATTGTTAGTATTCATTTACAGAATCAACGGTTCACAATTTAAAAACTTGCTGGATGCTTAAAGATCATTTTCCTAGAAGAAGCCTGATGCTGTACTAATGTGTCCACAGCTGGGACCAGCAGTCCTAAATCCTATGAGCACATTTCATTTTAAGCCTGCAAATAAATTTGAATTTAAATGAGGTTTTTTAATTAGTCATCAAATGTACTCCAACAGCTACACATGCACTCCAGCACATGTGCACTAAACTGGCCTCTGCAGTAAAAGTCTATTAGCTTTATCATTATTTTCCTTTATTTACAAAGCTAATATTAAGCGCTGGATAAGGCACTCTGAACCATCCCATAATCATGCTGCTGTAGGCTCAGACTGCTGTGGGACTTCCCATGATGCATTGAGCTTCTCTACTATCATCTGTTCACTCTTGATATGTTTATTTGCCGCTGCTGCATGAATTGTGTCTCTTTTCTCCCACAGTTTGCGTCGCTTTTTTCCTTCTCTTTCCTCTCACCCCCCAACCACTCACAGTAGATGGGTTCCTATCCCTGAGGAGGTCACTTCCTGTTAAAACTAAGTTTTTCCTCCCCGCCATTGCCTGGTCTCACAGGAGACTGTATAGTTTGTTCTCAAGCACGCAGCACACACGTGGCTGTTCTGGACAGAGAAATCTTACATGCACTCTCGCCTTACATGCATGAAACTTGCTTAAGAGGATGTGCACACATCACATGCCATCACCTCTAAATATCCTCATTGCTCATTTGATCTGTAAAAACTTTTTTATAAGTCAGTTTAATGTAGTCATTTATTCAAACATTTTTATTAGCATATTTATTCATATTTTTGAATGACTGCTGATAAACACACAATGTGATCAGTCAATGAAACTACATATTTATATAAGAAACTGAAATATGCTTAAAAAAGCACTAAATGATGCTAGACTCGCTTCTTTTTAATTTTGCACTGTAGTCTTAAAAAAAGTCACATTATGTGCATAAGTTATCTCGATAACTGCTTCTCTTCTTATTTAGATGCTTCCTAAACGGTAAATGGTAGAAACATATTTTTATTACTCAGTAAAAGCAAAGAGAAAAATGAATTATTTTGCATTTTACATCCTTTTTCTGTTCTTCAACAGATTTGTTGATATGCTATCAATGGCCATTATCTTGAAGGAGTGTGACAGAAAGTCAAGCATTTCTCAAGTGCTCAACTCCATCGTGCAAATAGACTCTTTTTGTTAATGCTGATAAAATAGAAAACTGTGTATTTATTTTAACGTTTCAATTAACTTCATGGAGAAGAGTGTCAAATACAGCAACGTACAAATGATGCATGTCATTTTTTATCCTCTTTATGTCGTGATTAAAAATCTGGATTTTGTGCTTTTGTAAAATGTTGCATGCACAGAAAATAAAAAGCATTGAACCTGGTGCATGTTTAATTTTGCATTATACGTTTTTGATCTTTTATTTTTGTGTCATTTAGTTGATTTGGTACATTTGTTTTGTGTTTGCTTACTTTCTGTGTGTTTTGCTTCATCTGCAAAGTGAAACCAAATCAAACGGAGAGCTTAAATATGAGACCATTTTATTGTACTTTACACTGATGACAGTATATTATTGCATTACTCAGGTTATAGGTAAAATACACAGAGAAACAGCTATATCATTTTACTCAAAGTGCATCATGTGCATTTAGTAAGGAAGTCATGTCCAAAAAGAATACACAAAAGCGTGAGTGAATTCTTCTCTATGCCTTGAATGTGATCCTGTTCCATGCAAAAGCAGCACCACAAACATGGCGGTCTTTTTCTTGGCTGAACAAAGAAATCCCCAATTTTAAAAATCTGCTAAAGAGTTTGATCTTTTTAGTGAATATTTGTAGATTTAGTTGAGGATTGTTCCAGTTTTCCATCTCTCTCCAATCACTGGTTTACCTGCATTGTTAAAGCCTCGGTCAGGTTTCGCTTATTTTCCTATTTTCAGGCTGAAAACTGACCTAATATGAAAATAATGTGCACTTTATTATTCTCTCACTGTTGCCATGTGCAACTGTATTTCTATTTTTTTAAGTGACATTTCAATGCTGTCTCAACAATAATAATAAAGCAAAAGCACATCATTAAACTCAAAAATAAAGATATCAAAAAGAAATAAATCAGGACAAAATTAAAGAGAAGTTAAGACAGCATGAAAAAACAATAACACAGAATATAAATAAGTATAAAAATAAAGAGATTTTGAGGCAATAAAATGATTAATCCTATGCTGAGCTACACAAAAGCGTAGCAATTAAAATCTCACTGTAAAGCCAACACTGGCATTAGTCATCAGTCATCACTGACACACGCAGACATCTCTGTAATATTCAGCCAGAGACGCAGGAAAGGTGGTTAGAAATCAAATAGCTTCTTCCTGTAGCATAACAGGAGTTCCTCACTGAGGGACTCTGTCTGGCCATCCTCATGCAAAATAAATGAGAAAACAGACTGAATGTATGTGTGTCGAGCTGCTCTCGGCGTGTCAGAGCTCACAGATCGCAGGAAGGTGTAAAAACGCAAGTCTGACCTGAATCTCCAAACCGCTCGCTGTGCACAGCAGCTGCAGGTGGATCACATCCGCCACTTGCCCTGTTACTCAATACCACAAGATAAATAGACAGTGTGTGTGTGTGTGTGTGTGTGTGTGTGTGTGTGTGTGTGTGCGTGCGTGCGTGTAGACATAGAGACAGATAGTAAACCTGGGTTTGTTTAGAAATGACACAGGTGCATGCAGTGGCCGACTCTAAGCATTTACATGTTTTAAAACTGTTTAAACTAACACACTTTAGTGCAGCTGTGTGCTCTGTTGCTTTTTTCCCTTAAAGGTTTTGTAAATTACTTCCAAAATGAATTAAAGCCATCAAGAACTGCCAGAATTTTATCCCCCAAATATCGGTGTACTCAGTTGAAAACAGGCCTGGGCTCCGCTTTCATGTATTAACCAATTTGTGCCACAAGATGGTGCAGCGAGTCAACCAGACCTGTCATTAGGAGCACCTTCTTATTTACAGTGAAAAGCTGAAGCCTCTTGAGGACATGGAAATAATTAACTGGTGAAATGCTGCCCCCTGGTGGAGTTTAAGGCAAAGCTTGCACAGAGCGATTACATAAAGTGCCTGCTTCTTGTTTATTAAGACACAATAGCAGGAGAAAGTGCATTAACCCAGTGAGTGTATATTAAAGAAACAGCCAGAGCAGATTTGCTTTAGATCTGCAGTCTTTCAAATGACCAGCACAAGAAAACAGAAAATGACAAAACAAAAAATAAAATAAAGAAGTTCAATATATTAAATTCACTCCAATATTTGCTCCAGTGGTCACAGCATTGTTGACTGCCCTGCTGCAGCCATAGTCCAACAACAGGACAACCTGCAGCACACCCCCACCTGCCGGTACTGAGCTGCCTGCCACAGTGGACATCTGAACAGTATGCTCCTCCAGGTGTTTTTTTACCTTGCCTGATGTCACCATTTTTCTGAATTAGTCCATATTAGACTTATTTCTTCCACACTATTGTTTTTATGCTGTCCCAATGCAATAATATTTTCTTATTTTTGACTGCCACATATTCAGCACACGCACTGGTTGGCCAGTAGAAATATGAAACAGGAACAGCTTCAGACATTAATCATTTGTTTTCCTTTTGGTGCTTCGTGTCTTTAGATGACGTTTTCTTTCATTTCTGTTTTTCTCTGTAAAAAAAATTAATTGGCATCTCCGGGAAATCAACTTTTTTTCCCCACATTTTTATCTAATGCTGCTGGCAGTTTGTTCAGAGAGTAATTTATATCCTGCCATGAAATAAGAGCGACATTACTAAAAGCACAATATTAAAATTAATGATGAGAATCACCGTTATATAATGATTAACCCGTCTGCTTGTGCAGTATCTAAAGAAGTTGCTCCGGCTATTGCCTCTATTCTGTATGCCCATCTCTAGTGTTATGACACCGTCTTCCTGGCCTCTAAGAGCATTGTGCCTCGCTACGGCGTTACAGTAGAAAATGTGGCAAGCCACACAGCCACACATTCTGCACAGCTGGAGGTTGCGCACTAGGTCTGTGGAGGTGGCCAAGTCTGCGTGGATTGTGTCATACTGTCTGTACTCATTACTTGGTGTTTGTTGGGGTCTGTTGTTGAGGTTTCTGAGCTGGACATGATTCGGATCATCTGAGGAGGCGCTGCTGCTCTGGACCTGCTGGTTGTTGAACTGGCTGTACTCATTACTTGTCGTCTGTGGAGGTCTGTTGGGGTACAGCCTGTAAGGGTTACTTGTCGTATGTGGAGGTCTGTTGTTGAAATAGTCCTGGCTATTTGATGGAACCTGATTAGGAGCTCAAAAGAAAGAATACAAAAATCATCACTTACAAAGGTTTTCATGAGTTTGTTCGGAGTCATTTCATATTTTTATATCGCAGAAAAGTTACTTTTGAAGACGACAAAATTTTGTCGCTGCAAATTGCATAATGCTTTACCAATTTTATGCTCCATAAACACATTACTTAGCATGCAGTTTCATTTCCATATGAAGGTTTTCACAGTGTTGTATTTCAGCATATGTACCATCATCTGAACTGCTGTAGTCAAATGGGGAAGTAGGCATCTTCTTGGACATCTGGGCGTCTTCACGCTCCCTCTTTTCTGTCGGGGCTGTAAGTGCAACTAGAAGAATTGATATCTCCTGTTAGAGAAGGAGTTGGATCAAGGTTATTCTTAAGTCACATTCAAACATATATAATTAGTGCAGCAAAGATATCCCAGCCCAGCATGTGTTTTTCATTCAACTTTTAGGGAGTCCTCCAAGTACTGCACAATCTCAAAGTCAGAGAAACCTTTTGTGGTAAATAGAGCATAACCGTACAATTACAAAGAACATACACCAATCAGACATCACATTATTCACCTACCTAATATTGTGTTGGTCCCTATTTTGCTGACAAAACAGCCCTAACCCATCGCGGAATGGACTCCACTAGACCCCTGAAGGTGTGCTGTGGTATCTGGCACCAGGATGTTAGTAACAGATTCTTTAAGTCCTGTAAGTCGGGGCCTTTCTGTGTGGAGTTTGCATGTTCTCCACATTTTTGGGCAGGTTTTCTCCCAGTACTCCAACAGTCCAAAGACATCGAATTAGTGGGGTTTGGTTAATTGTGATTCTAAATTGCCCATAGGTTTGAACTGGAGTGTGAATGGCTTTCATTTCTCTGTGTCTCTGTGCGTCCAATTGGCAGAACTGAATTGAACTCAAATGGTAAATGGACTGGTTCTTATATAGTTTTTTGTACGCTGAGCACTCAAAGCATTTTACACAACTTTAAGAAAGCGATTTACAGCTGTTCAAAACCCCACAAGGCTGGCCGACACCATCGACGATGAGCAAGCCATGAGTACTCAGACTGTGTTTATTGAACGCAATATTGATAAAAATCTTGGAAAAGACCCCGCCTCTCGCCCCAAGACAGCTGGGATAGGCTCCAGCGCCCCCCGCGACCCTGAAAAGGATAAGCGGAAGCGAATGGATGGATGGATGGATGGATCTTGGAAAAGCTCACGGCTCTGCAACGGCAATTGAGAGACCTGATGACCAGTGGTGGACATTTAGACCAACTGGAAATTGGAATGTTAGATGTGAAGATTTCTGTGCTTTCTGTGCTGAGGTGTTTTTTTCTGTTCTCACACTGTTCTCCCCTAGGAGCTCAGTCTGGGAGGAGTTCTTTTTCTCCTCCTGTTTCCTCATGAATTGTGTATTTCCATTGTTTTATCATACCTCTCTGACCTGTCTCCCCAGTGTTATGTTGTGTATTCTATGTATGATTGGAAGGGGTGCTCATGATGGCGCTGGATTGCCTGGCAGCCTTTAAAACAATTTCCCCCGGGATAAATAAAGTATTATCAATCAATCAATGATTTCATCTTTGTATGTGTGTTTGTGTGTGTGTCTATAATCCTGCATGTGTTACAGAAACTGTGAAATCTTGTCAGTCTTCTCTGTCTATGGACAGATATTGTCAACATGGCAAGTGTCAAAATGTTCTCATTCCCAAAGCGTAACATACCGGCGATTTGTGATGTCCTGAGGCGTCCTATAGGAACGGGAAAGGTAACCTTCCACGTCCCTTTGATATGCGCCGGATTGTGGATGGATAGGCGCTCCCGGCGGTAACACACGTTCCAGCCGATGAATCCCAGCCTTAATCCAAAACTTAATCCTAACCATAACCATAACCTTATCCCTAACCTTAACCACAACCTTAATCGTATTAGATAGTGTTTTCCAAAGCGATTGATGATGAGAATGTAAAATAAATGTATAAGTGTAGAGTAATTCCAAACAGTTCTCATGTTTCCAAACACGTAACATACAGACGTGTTGAGTGGCCAAAAGCGTAACATATTGGCGATTTGTCACATAGTGCCATATGTTACGTTTTGGAATGAGAACTTTCAATTCGATAATAAGTGTTGTCTGTGAACTTCCTCTTTAAAATCCTCTTTAAAATGTATTTTCATAAGTTTTATTCAACCTAACAATATTTTAGTTTATTATAGTTCACTTTGGTCCTGTGCTGGCTTTTTAAAGTGCTTTATAAATAAAATTGGATTGGATTGGATAAAATGCTATCATCACATTGCATTGAAACTACTTCCTCCAAAGTATATTGTCGTGCAATACAGGTTAGGACCCACATGCAGTTTTCCTAGGTAAGCAGGAATAACAAAAAACTTACCTTTTATTAAGGTCGAGGAATAATCCACAACACAGAGCAGTGAATAATAGAAATAAGAATCCAAAATAAGAAAACTTCCAAAAAGGATCATGAGAAGAACACGAGAGAACACAAACAGATACTGAAACAATGACTGACAGGCAGGGCAGGACTATATAAACACACACAAGGGACTTTCAGATAAAACAGAAAGTAAACACACCACTAAACAGATATGACAATGACATACAAGGAAACACTACAGGAGGCTGGCCTTAAATACATAAAAAGACAAGGATTTAAATTTAAATAACTCTTAACTCTAACATAATCTGGATTATAAAATAACAAGAAGTAAACAGAAATTACTAAAGAGTCATAATGAACCCAACCAGGAATGCCCAATAATAAACTCTGCAATGACAATAAAATCTAACCACAATCAACTAGAAGTAAAACAGAAATGAGGAACAGTAAAGAGGCAGAGGCACAAATTATGACAATCTTGAAAACATAAGATTTCTAAATAGAATTAGAAAGAAAACCTAACACAAATTGAAAGCAAAAGCTATAGTCTCCATGATAGAAAGGTGCATACCATGGAGGTATTTTACTCATTATATGAGTCAGTGGTGTGTATTTAAGTCCTCTGTCTTCCTGTGTTCAGTGTCGTCTGTATTACTTACCTCCATGTCATCACAGTCTTCATAGTCATTATTGAGTCTCAGTTCTGAGTATCCCCAGTTTAGCTTCTAGTTTAGTTTTGCCACTGTCCTTGCTGTTTTGTTATGCCACCTGATTATCAGCTATAATAAAAGGCTTGCTTTTGGTTCAAGTTAGTTTTGGTCTCCTCACCTGTGTCTGCACCTGGGTCCTCACACACCCACACATGGTCTGCCCCCACAGACCATGACAATGACATCAGTAAATAGTGCTAGTAGTGCAGCTGCAGGAGCTAACCAAGCCAAAGTTGGCCAAGCTAAAGTGAAGAATGATTCTTCTGATATAAAATGGCCTTATTAGAGGCCTTATCAGAAAAGCTTAGGACATTCACATTAAAAAAGGTAAACCATTTTATGCTTATGTGAATGTTGCTTCTTAGAAGTAGAAAAAAGTCAACCTATTTAATAAGGTGGTCACAATAGCTATTACGTTGATTAATTATGATTTAAATGTCCATCCAGAGTATACCATGGAGAGGTTGCTAGTCTGTCACAGGTCTAACATATAGAAACAAGACACCATTCACACTCAGAGCCAATTTTACCAATTAACCTAACATGCATGTCTATGGACTGTGGGAGAAAAAACAAAGAAGGGCCCCAACTAGCTGGTTGAGTCAAACTCAGGGCCTTCTTGTGGTGAGGTGACAGTGCTAACCACTCTATGACTGTGTCATCCTATTTAGATACTTTTATCTATGCTCTGAAACATGTCTGCAACTTATGAGAAATATGGGAAGGTCAAACTGGATACGAGTGCTCAGTGTCTTCTTCCTTTTGCAAATTCTAAGAGAAACTACCATCATTTACAAAAAGCAATATTTTTCCATACACCAGGGACAAGAATTTGCTTTTATTGTGGATGGATGTCATGGTGTGAAAATGGAAAAGTGCCCTTGACCTTGAGGATATTTAGGATGAAAAACTATTATGTGATCACTGATTGTAAGTCTGATTAAATTCTGAAAAATTATCTAAGAAGAATAGCTGTTCTTGTAAATTGTGGATGGATGGATGAAGAGACGAAAGAGGCCTCACCATGGTGTGAGCTCATGGGTCCTTTGGCTGTATAAGCTAATAATAAAACCACACAGAACATGCAACTTAATAAGGTGTATTTTGTGCCTTTTTCTGTGACCTGCAGAGAGAAAGAACTTTGACAAATCATGTGACAGCATATCTTGTGAGAACCAATAACCTATTCACTAGCTAGGCCCACGTCCTCATATTGGTTTGGCGGCATTTTAGTAGGTAAAGGTGAATGGCTTGGACATGAATTGAGCTGCGGTTTGGGGAAGGCCTTGAAGGGGACTGGCTCCCAGGCCTGGCAGATCCCCATGTACTAAATAGATGTGAAGAAGTTAAAGAATTGAAAAGGGGAGGGAGGGTGGGGCACATAAACGAGAATGAACAGCTTGTAGAACTGGGGGAACCTATATAGATGAGGACTGGAAGGAGTGTGTTGGAGTTGGGGTCCCGCTCCTGAAATTCAGCTATAATCTCCAATTGGTGGCAACAAATTAAAGCTTAGGTATTCATCAAGATGGTTAAGAATTATTCCTATGCATAACCTAGTGGTTCTCAAGATATTTTGCTCTGTTGCCTGTGGCAAATTCTGATGCATCTTCTCTTTATTTGCAGGTTATGAGCATCCTGAGTAATTCCAGTGGTGTGTCCTCACAAACACAGCACGACTTCCCAATCTCACCTCTCCACAGCACTCTGGACTCTACTTCATCCAACAGTATCTCAGCCAGCTGCAGTCAGCGTTCAGCTGAGGCCTCCATTAAGACGGTGGACAGCCTTCCCTCTTCACAGTCTTACTGTCCCCCCACATACAGCACAACCAGCTACAGCATGGACCCATCTGTGGCTGCTGCCGGCTATCAGTACAGTCAGTACGGCCAGAGTGAGTCCTACTACTTCAAATTAACTAACAAGAATAACTATTAAATACTTTTCTTTGGTAGAGTTCCTTATGCTTTTTCTTTTGAGCTTAGTGGTCTTATTTTCACAAATTATGCTGGTAAACTACAATTAGTAGT
>VOQK01043312.1:73189-84914 GCA_015052645.1 Benitochromis conjunctus | reverse complement strand
AGGGTTGGTGTTAGGGTTAGGGTTAGGGGTTAGGGTTAGGATTAGGGTTAGGGTTAGGGGTTAGGGTTAGGGTTAGGGTAGGGTTAGGGTTGGGGTTAGGGTTAGGGTAAGGGTTGGGGTTAGGGGGTGAGGGGGTTGGGGTTAGGGGGTTAGGGTTAGGGTTAGGGGTTAGGGTTAGCGTTAGGGTTAGGGTTAGGGTTAGGGGTTGGGGTTGGGGGTGGGGGGGGGGGGGGGGGGGGGGGGGGGGGGGGGGGGGGGGGGGGGGGGGGGGGGGGTTTTTTTTTTTTTTTTTTTTTTTTTTTTTTTTTTTTATATTTTTTTTTTTTTATAAAAAAAAAAAAAAAAAAAACAAAACAAATAACACATTCACAAGCTGGCACATCATACCTGAGCTGGGATATTAAAAAAAAGAAAAAATAAGAAACAGTAAGGTAAGGTAAGCAGTTTGTCAGAAAAAAGGTGTGTAGCACTGTAATCGTAAGAAACAAAAGTAAGACTATAAGGTTACAAGAGCTAGGATTTATATTAAAAACTTTCCAAATTTCAAGTTCCGACAGTCTAGAGTTTGTACAGGCAGTGACCTGTCAGAAAAAAAGTCTATAGAACAAAAAAGCAAAAAGGAAAATAAAAGAAGACAAAAAGTAAATACAGAACAATGAAAACTAAATCACTCCTTAAACATTTAAGACCAAATAGCTGTTGAAGACCAATTCCTAATTCTTCAAAATCCATGCATGCCCTTTTACAAACCACACAGCAATGTGTTCGTCGCTCATTTGTTCTTTGTCCCATTCTCTCTCACTCTCTGTTGTCTAACTCTTTTTTTCTCGCTCCTGTTAAGATTGTCAAAGTAGAGGAAACTGAAGTTCATTGTCAGCCGGATGTCTGAAGATTGATTAGACTGTATTCTTGGGTCACGTTTTTCCTATTCCTTCGTTTTTCCAAATGGGCGTCCATCAAAGATACTATCCCAGAACTTTCTGAGCATGTCTGAGCTGATTTGAAATCCTGTTGGGGCATGCTCAGTGCATGACGCAACATGTCCTGAAAAGTTAAACTGAAGGTCTCAGTAATAAACTGTCTTTTTAAGAAATGTCTCTGACTATAATGGGAGTTGTTCTCTTCGTTTCTCTTGTTTTTTGTTTGCTTTTTTTTTATTTTAATTTTTTTACATCTGACACCCTGAGCGTACTCAGTTGGCACTGACAGCCTCATGTGTCTCATGGTCGCTGCTATAGTCTGACTTGGGCTCATCCTCAAAGTCATCATACATGTCCATGTCATTGTCTCCATTATTGGGGTCGCTGGGCAGATCCAAGGCTCCGATCCCACCACCATTGCTGCCTCCTCCACTGCCAGGCTCAGACTTTATACCGTACGTGCTCTGAATGACGGGGATGGCAGGATCAGGACTGGCCGAGTTGCTGGAGCAGTCTGAGGTCAGATGTGGGGATGGTGTAGCTGCTGTTGCCATAGTTATGGCACCCGGGTAAACTCCTACACTTCCAGGACTGTTGCCCAGAGAAATTGGTGGCTGAGGCCTGAGTATCAAGGAAAGAAGACAAGGAACAATTATATTATGTATACAACATAAAATACGATGCGCGATCGAACAGCTTTGTAACTTTCCAGTGTGATTTTAGTCTAGCAGCAATGCTATAAGCAGTCAAAAGGTGCACAAGGAGATGACCTTGAAGGCGAGTCTCAACAAGCATGATCCAAAAATTACAGAGTATGAGAATGTTAGAAATGATTGTCACTTTGTAATGAATGATTGGCCTTTTAAAGCTTAAGAAAAGACACTACATCCCAGAGCCAGTGAACATTACAAGAAGGACTACTTGTAAATGATAAAACTTCCAGCCGACTGATAAAGAGCCATTTGTATTCTTCTGGGAGGACAAATATTGCAATTTGGGTTAAATAAGGTCAGGTCTTTTGCTTTTTATGGGATGAAGCATGGCTATTTTTTGATTGGACCTTGTAATGATAATAAAGAGGGAATGATCAATGTTGAATCAAAAGCTAACAAATAAAGGGCGCAAGGCAGGCACTGTAGCAGCTCTATCGGGCACAGTGCTATTAATGCGGATGGAAGAATGCTAGCAATCTCACAATAAAAAAAAAATACAGCTGTTTAGGAGATATAATGTTCATCATCTTCACTCTCATGGCTACAGAAGAGGATTAGGGCCACTAGGGGAAAAAAAGTAGGGATGTCTTTTTTTTTTCAGAATTGTTTAAAAAACGATGTCCCCACTTTTTTCTTTTTCGAGTGGCCCTAATCCTCTTCTGTACGTGGCTGTGTTAGTAGTTTTTAACCCGGAAATATAAAACAAAGCTGAGTAGAATGATATTTAAATACATGACTTGATTTGCAGATTTGAACATTAAGAATTGCTTGACTAATAACAAATACATCAATCTGAATAGATTTTCATTACTTGAGGCTCAGCTTAGACTTGATATATTGAAATATTTTTAAACAAATCTTCACTGTTACACCTTTGAAAGTGTATTTATATTGGGACCCTCCTAGAAATGTGATGGACCAACAGAAACCAGAGAATGAAGCAACTATTCTTGATGGCGCTCCATAAATGAACAAAAAAACAGGCAGCAGATGAACAGTATATGAAAGTCTGAAAGGTTTAAGAAATAGGAAAAAACAATCAGTCAAAGACCTGACACAGAACTTATATCTCTGTTAAGCATTTTAGACAAAGCATCATCTGGACGCATACATGTTTGCTCATATGAATAGACTTCTGCACCTATTTCTCACTTTTCCCTGCAAAATACAAAGAATCAAGGGATGGCTCAAGACTTTTGCACAGTTCTATGTTTTGGTACAAGCTACAGATCAGACACTGATTCGTTAGCCTTTGAACAACAGCTTTGAACAAAACATGAATTCTCAAGCCATTTAAGTTCAACCACAACGCTTTTCATCTGGCTGAGCATGTCCTAACATAGAGCTCTACCTGCCATATCACAGCAGCATTAGCATTGTAGACGGAATGGGGGTAAATGCACGTCATTCAAACAGGCCCCTCAGGCTCCTCAAATGAACCGCATAAAGTGGGAAAATTACTGTCACCTTTTTCACCTAACAGTTTTCTCCCCTCTGTCTCCTGAAACAATTACTGCCGTGTGCTCTGACAGACTCATTTTCACATTAAGCATTTTAAAATAACACTGGTTTAGTAATCTGGAATGTGCCAGAAACTAGTTGTGTACAGGCTCCTGTAGATGTTTGATTTAGCAACAACTGAAAACCCAGGCCTGGAGAATCTACGCTTTTCTGCTTAGTGTACTTGACCACACACAGTAAATGTGGCATTCATCCTGTGACGCGCGCCTTGCTCTCATTCCCTCTCAAGCATGTGCTTACATTTCATATTCCACTGTGTCTGTCTGTGTCCAATTTCACTGCCCGCAAGCGCCCAGCATTGTCCTAATTTAATAAATGACAAGCTATTAAAAATCGCTCCTATTCAAAGCTGTGGCCTCTGGTAAATCCATCTCACTCATAGGCCACTGTGATGGCTTTAAACACATCCATGACTGGTTCCCATTAAGACAATGCCACTGTTTTTCCCCTTGCTGCACCGACTGCAGTTGAAAAAAAATATATATCAAGCTCTTCAGCGAATGTTTAACAGCTTTAGCAGATAGAACCACAAGAGGTTCCCAACCTTTCATAAAGGGCCCGTAAACCTTGATGATCACTCCACTAACGTTAAACAAATGGACGCGGCTAAGAATTCTTTTCTATTCACACTGAGACATATTAAGGGAAAAAAAAGACCTCTCGTCAAATGCAAAGTTGGTTTTAATATATTTCTATACAATCAAATAAACTAAACGACGACAGATAAAATTACACAATGATAAATTATCTTTTTAGCCACATAATCCCTTTTTACTTGGACATATTTGGGGAGAGATGTCTGCTGGATTGAGAGATAACTTTATCAAAGGCCACAGGTGCAGTGTCAACGATTCAAATCCATCTAGAGTGAGACACAAAGACTGTCTGTTATTCAAGGCTTAATATTGTCAGTGGCTTGTGGTTCTTGATGCAAATTGACCTCTTTAAAAAAATTTGCAAAATTCTACTGGATTGATGAGAGCTTTTTTCTTTTTCAGTTTTAATCAGTCATAATATACACTCTAATGAATATATAACAGTGTGAAAGAACCATGCAACAATGCCAGCATTCCTATCATAGTAACGGCCCAGTATTAGGCCACGAGGCCAAGCTGAATAGTGACATGACATGGCTTAACCTATTTGGGAGTATAGGACTGAGGAAGTACCACCGACCAGTCCACAGTCTACCAGTCAACAATGAGTCTAGGAGAAACACCACCATGTTAAATTATGTGGTTTGACTTCACTTTACAGGGCAATTTTCTTCAAATAAGCAACAAATCACACTGCTATAAAGCAAAGTTATGTCAAATTATACTATCACAGTTATAAAATCTAAGTTCGACATTATTTGGTATAATGCTGTCTAATATATTTTGGATCAAATGACACTAATTGCATTTCCTAGTCAAGCCATAATTCACACATTGTCTAATTAGAGTACGAGTGTGTTTGTGCGCTGTTTTATGAAATTTGTTTCAAAATATGGTTTGTTACATCTTACTAGTGTTCCATAAAATAAAGTGTGACCCACACAGCTCTCCTCTGAGCGGCACTGAATGTTGCATGACCCTGAGGGCGCCAACAATGGCAGAACCTTTTCACCACCTCGATTCCTACCAGTCACTCAGAAAGAAAAAAATCTGTTCAGTGAGAGAACTTTTACTTTTGACATGTTTAAGTATTTCTGGGATTTAAATCACAATTACACAGTACTGCCGTCTGAAGGTCCTTCCATGAAAAAAAAAAAACTAATTTGACATACACTTCTAAAACCACGTAACTCTCGCTGACACGCTGCAGCTTTCCTCCAAACTTGTGCGATCACTCATTTTTTAACTGTACTCACCCCACAAAGAACTGCCTCATTTCCTGACGTCGTGAACGCATCATCTGCTTGTACTCCCCGATGCGTAGCTTCTTGCCATCAATGATGCAGGTTCTCTTGGGCCGTGGCTTGTATTTGTAGTTGGGATATTTCTCCAAGTGGATCTTGCTTAAGCGGGCCTGCTCCTCGTAGTATGGCTGCTTTTCCTGGTTTGTCATGGCTTTCCAGCGAGAGCCTGGCGCAAAACATTTTTTAAAAAGCAATCAACACTTTAATTTAGGTTATATTTACGTATTTTAGTGTTACTAGTTAAGAGGGTGACTGCATTTAAAAATCTGTACATTACCAAATTTTAGTGAGTGACTAACATGGTTTCAGTGAGTTTTTTCAAAATAGTTTCAGTGTAAGTGGTGAATCAAAGTTTTTCATAAAATTCAATCAGCATTAACTCAGTGATCCTGCAAAGCAAACGTACAGTCACATCTACATTATTCAGTCACACAAAAGAAGCACAGCTTTGACAATTCTGGTTTCTTCCTGAGGTTGGATGCCTTCCTGCGAGCAGGCTCCATTGAGTGTTTAGCCTAGAAGGCTGTTTAAAACGAGGAGTGGATTACACTCTGCTCCCTCTTCGCTCAGGAAGAATGATACATTGTGTATGGCTTGTTTTCCTCGGTAAGAGGACCTTCTGAGCAAGTGAACAGGGCCATTACTGCCGGAACGCAGCACATCTGTGAAGCACTTTGACAGCTGATTATACACACTCTTCCTTGCTCTTCTGTTTATCAAGGTTTATCACAAACTGTTCTTGCACTTTTGTGACACAGGAAACACAGAGACGTTTTTCTTTCTTTCTTTTTTTAAACTTGCCACCCACCTACTCCCTTAAGTCCAGCTGTGTTATTATTTTAGAGATGGATGCATTGTATACATGCAGTCATATACACACTCATAATTCCACTTTTCCCTCTCGTCTTGTCACAGAACCCTAATAAAAATCCAGCAGGAGCGTGCGATTAAGCAATATGCTTAATCAAATGATTTTCCTTGTAATATGTTTTCACTGTGATAAAAAACAAAGAAAAAATAACAGGACTTTTGAAAGCAAAAAGATTCATCGTCTAAATTCAGGATGCATGTTAAGAGCACAAAACATCCATTTATAGGACCCCTTTCAAAGACCCGAGTCAATAACACAGATCCACCTTAGAAAAAGCAATTCATTCACAATGCTCAGAAGTAGCATTTACAGCATTCAGCGAGCCTCAAGCTCACTTGAACTCTGCATTGTATGGTAGAAGTCTTAAGAACATTTCAGGAACAACCGTTATGGCTCAGCATCATGTGAATGGATATCTGTGTTGAGGAGGTATTTTAACTGAATGCATCCATCACACTAGTCAGGCTGACACAGTGGAGCTCTGTGTGTGGAGTGTTCCAGGCTGAAAAACACACTAGTCATTCTTATAGTACCCACTTGACGGTAAGAAACCCTGTGAACTGCAGTATATAGCGGTAGGGTAACCTAATGAGCAGACAAGCTGACCTTAAAAAAATCTGCCGTGTCACTTTACAGTCACTTAGAAAAAGAAAATAAAAAATTAAAGCAAACACTCATTCTTTTGTAAAAAAAAATTTTTTAAAGGAAAGCAAAAGTACTTCACACCTTACGACACCCGAACAAGATATCACCACAGTATTGAGGTTTAGCTTTCTCACTCGTCAAACATAAACCTGCAAAATCTCACCAAGGATCTTGCTGATGTTGGAGTTGTGCATGTCAGGGAAGGTCTGCAGGATCTTCCTCCTCTCATCTTTGGCCCACACCATGAAGGCATTCATGGGCCTCTTGATGTGGGGCTCGCTGTTGTTCCTGCCTCGTGTCTCTCTGAACACCCGTGCCTCTGCGATGCTACTCCCTAAAAACAAAGAAATCACTATTGACGAGTTCGCTGTTCATACTTTAACACTTCAAATGCAGTGTATAACACGATGACTGCTTCTTTGATTGTATTTTTCACATGAGGCACTTTTCTGTCTTCTTGGAAAGCGTAGCAAAGGTTTGGTGGAGTATTCCTGGCATAATGTCCTTCATATCATTCCTACACACAAACACACGTGAACTTTGCACATTATGCTTAGTTTGCTTCCTCGTGATATTATCTCAGTGCTTAAGCTCCTGTGTTTACTCCTCTGACTCTAAACTAAACCACGATGAGCACTCCTTGGTGCCTGTAAACAGATTTGCTTTATGAGAAACAGGTGGGCTTGGAAAAAATCGGAAAGACTACATTACAAGGAAGTACTTTAAAAGAGTGCGTTTAATGACTACATTTAATTCATAGTACATAAAAATAAGCTCTTGTTATATACCGATTCATAATTATCTCTGCGACCATTCGCTACAGCAAACTTACTGTCCATTTTTGGTGTGCATACTAGAACTGGGTCACAAAAACTAGTGAAAAACATGAAGACAATTTATCCTCTTTTCCTACACTTGCAGTAATATTGACATTTGAAATTTTCAAGTGCTGTTGTTCACCGTAGTGTCCTAATATCCAAAATAAATATTTGTATTTTCTGAATGCCTGCATTTTTTAGCTTTCTGGTAGATGACTTATTGAGTATTACATAGGTCTTAGTACGAAGGCCCACAGAGGTAGGGCCTCTTCTAAATTTAATCGTGTGAGTTACCGGTCACTGGTATCAGTTTTGTCTGAAGAGGATGTGACTTGCACTCTATTTCTAAAAAAAAAATAAATGCCATTTTGCGTGCCAGTAGTCAGAAATGTAGGTGAAGGAGTAGCAAAGGGGTGAGAAACAGAGGAACGTACCATCTAAATCTTCTGGTCTTGTCAGGTCAATGACTCGATGGACCATCTTCCCAGCATCCTCTCCGAGCTTCCCCAGGTGCTGGCTCAGTGTCTCATAGTGCAGCCGCTCCTACAGTAGAAAAAAAATGTGGAACTGCTGAAGTTTGAGGAATATTTAAAAAGCTGCAATTCTTTACTCTGCATTCAGCTATTATTATTTAACCAGCAGATCAAGTTACCTGCCATCTTTTGATTTGGGCAGCCACTGATGGCTCTGATGACAGTAAAACTAATTGCAGGGTTCAGCTAGCATAAAGGAAACGTCCAGCACGTTTAGCTTTACTTATTTTAATGGAATCTGAAAGAAATAAGTGATGATGAGGTTGAATTCATGTAATAAACTAATAGGCAAGCCAGAACGCCTTCAAGGCTGCACTTATCATCAGTGTCTTGCCCACCTTATCATACATCTGTCACTCCACCTCTAAGACAAAAAACTCCTACAAGCAGCTTGCCTTGGAGCCTTACAGCTAAAATTACCCCACCACACTCTCAAACTGCAGTGGAAAACATGGTACGCTCCGCACAGCTACCATACATCCACACTCCTCCTCTTCTCCCTCTTCTCCTCCTTCCCTCCCTCCCTTCTTCCCTCTTAGCTCTCCTCCTTTTTCTGGTGACAGAGGCATTTTGTTTGACGCAAGGAATGGTTGCCGGGTGAAGTCATGCCGCGGTAGCCGCTGGCAGCATTGGTGGAACTTAGGGGCCGCGTGTATGTGTGTGTGTTTATAGACAAGAGTCAGTGCGGGCCAATGTCAGCACTACAGCAGGGCTGTAATCAGGCCTACCACAGAACATGTGCCTGGGCAGTGCCATGCTCACCGCAGGAAGCAGCCGCCTAACAAAGGACTAAAGAAAAGAAAGAAGGAGGGAAGGGAGATAGAGAGAGGCTCAGAGAAAAATAGAAAGGAGGAGATGGAATGGAAAACGAGAGTAGAGACAAGAATAAGATCTCAAGTCCCCTGAGAGCCATCCTTTGAGCCCAAAAGTCCACGAAATGAGTCACAGTTTGACTTTCTGTTATTTGAAGGCCAATGTCCTACAGTACATAATTTCTCTGCAATCGAAGTGAAGATGTTTGAAATGTTCCCAGTGATTAGATGAGACCAAATGGAAAAGTAATGCAGAATAGAGTTGGGGATTTGGAAAATGGAGTGAGACAGCATCAATAGAGGCAGAATGATCCAAACTACAGATTAACAGCAGATCTGGGTCACAATTTACAAATATTCCCTGTGGTTGGTCTACTTTTGGTCTTCTTAAAAGTTCTTGTGGCAAATGCAATAAGGAGCTGTCTTTCCTTTGTTTAGTCAAGATTGAAATAGGTTTGGCCCGTGTGCCTGCTGGTTTCAAACTGGACTGCTGCCTTCTGGACCAATATTACAGACTTTTTTCCTGCTCTTTAATTGGACTCCATTTGTACTTTGTAGAATTAAACTGAAAAAAAAAATAGCAGAAAATAGGCAACAATCACTTTTAAAAATTAAAGCTCTGCAAACAACTACCTTAAAAACAAATCACATTACTGCTGCCACAGTATTTTTAACGCATGTTTGCTTTCGCTGGTCTCTCAAAGTGTTGCTGCTGGACGTATGCTTCTAAATTTAAGAGACACCCGACTCTTTTTGTTCTGCTTGGTCTGTTCTCGTCTTGGCATCTGAGTCCTTGCGTCCCTTCACTGTTGCTAAGGTAACACTCCAAACATTTTTTTTTTTAATCCATACCGTATTGAGCTCATTACCACAGTTACAACTCGCCTGCTGCCAGGACGGCCTGCCTCCAGCTGACCCGCAACCGTTTACTGTCTCCTCCTGGACCAATCAAGTTTGGCAAGCTCCTCAGTCACCCTTCCCACCCCCCACCCCCCCTCCAGGGGTTTCCTCTCTACTCCAATTTTCTTCATCTTTCTTCCTCTCTTTCCTTCTCCACGCCGATAGAGCTGTCAGTCAGCCCCTGTTCTGTTTTTTTTTTTAACCATCCCTCCTATTCATAGCCCTTAACACCCCTCCATCAGCCCTCTACAACTTGAGGCTCCAACCCCCAAAAGAAATAGACACTTAACAGTCTATTTTGCAGGTGCCAGACTCAGCTTTGTAGTATTTATTATAATGTATATCACTCAGACTTCAATTGCAGCAAGATTATGTCGATGTTTAATCAAAACTTGGAACCATGTGAGCTTCTGGTTTCACAGGCTCACTTCCTTCAAAGACCAAACTAACCAAACAGCAGAGCCAATCTAAACTTCTATACAACCATTTCCCTCCTCTCTTTCTCTTTCTTCCAGACTTATTCAATGACAGAAAGCAAGCTGACCAACTTTAACTGCATGTAGACAAAGGGTATTCTTCTATAATGGGACACTGTTAAATTATAGTCTCCAAAATTTAGATTTCTGGTCAATTTCAAAACTGTATAAATGCTATGTGAAAGTGTCCAAACCTACAAGGAATGTGTGGAATAAGTTAAGGGGTACTGAACCATTTATAGAAAAATACACATAAAGAGTGTCTGATTGATATAAAGTATTTTCAAATTAGCATGCTAGGAGTGATCTAACTTCTATAGAAACTCAATTTGACTGATTTTGCTTTTGTTCATTGAAACATATGTATATTTATTTTTGAGTACTGGATATTTTAGATTTAGATTGTCCAAGCCCAAAGATCAAAGATCATACAGTTTTTGAAGTACAACACAGATTGATGCCCCTTAGCCCATCAGCCAATGTAACAGTCAAATTATACTAGCACCAGAGATGCTAGAAGAGTTCATGTGTCCACATTATTTACGTCATTATCTCTCCACAGCATCATCCAAACTGAGTAAAAAGGCTATTTATGCTTCTTCTAATGTGACCTGTACATTTTTCCTGCTCCTTCACCTAAAATGGAAACAGAAAAGTCACTGCTCAGAATTCAGTGTGTTTTTTTGTACTGTATATCTTGTGAACATTACGTTTTTTTGTAGGGCAACTGAGCATTACTGTAACTAATGTAACTGTGTAGAGTTTCTACATGTTTTCATACATATTGCAAAGAGACAGGTACACGATTTTGGAGTTTAATCGTGTAATATGTAGGCTAAATAATGTACTAATCTATTACTGTTTTCCTTAACTGCATGTGTTGTGTCTATTCTGATGGGGAAAAAAAATATATGTATATATAAGCACAGACACACACACACACACACACACACATGGTTATACACAGTGGCTATTTCAGTGAGCTTTGGCAGCCGCAGGCCAGCTGGAAGCAACGTAAGCGTAAGGTGATACTCAACAATGCCACTAACTGGCCAGGCCTCTCGTCTGTACACCAGCTATAATGACATTAACATGGCCAAGGCCAGTGCAGAGCCAGGACACGCACGCACGCACGCACACACAGACACACACACACAAAAAGGAGTCTAGGATAACTTTCAGCTCATAGCGAAATGTCTGTGTCGCTTATGTTTGAAATGAATGCTGTGGGACAAAAATACACAAACAAAAAGTAAAATGAAGACAAACACACACACTTAGACGTCACCGCGGCTCCCTTTTGAGTGGAATCAGTGAGGGCAATAAATAGCTCAACATTAAACATTACACTGAGATACCATTCACAGCAGTTGCCTCATTCCCTCCAAGGAAGCTGAATATGTTGTGTTAGTACAGTGTCATAAAACAAAAAAGATTTGGGAAGCGCTTCAAAGTTTCGAAGGGGAGGATTTGAGTAACAAATTTATCCATTGAACTGAAAACTACCAGCAAATCCAAGGTAAAGAAAAAGAGCTGGTCTCGTTGCCTCCTGAGGTGGAACGGTTGAGTCACACTTTCAGCATCCAGCAAGTTCCATCCATGAATTGTTTAAGACA
>VOQK01043312.1:44585-72913 GCA_015052645.1 Benitochromis conjunctus | reverse complement strand
CAAAGCTTTTGAGCACTTCAGGAGAAAAAAAAAAAAGCACACACACAGATGAAAAAAATGTTACGTCCCAATGAAAAAAAATTATGCATTCAAAGCAAAGAGAAAGAGTCTTTGAGCTCCTGTTGTTAGGTAACGAATAACAAACTGACAACAAACAGCGAGGCTTGCTGTCGTCCTCGAACCGGAAACAATTACTTTGAGAGTTTCCAAGTGAGCTTTTTATTAGGAGGCATGCAGCTATAAACCAAATTACTGCATTGCTTTGGTTTTGTTCTTCTAAAGTTGGAAAATATAGAGCTTTAGAAACATGGAGGCTTCTCCTTGCAGTGCACTCACCTCAATCTGAGAGTGTTTCAAAGTGAAATTTGTGCAAAAAAAAAACAAGTTAAAAGCATAAACTTATTTCAGAACACTGGTGGTTAATTTCGCTGGACCTGCAGCAGGCAACTCATATTAAGTCTTAATAAACAATTTATCAGTATAGGCTGTTGTATAATTTATATTTATGAGTTTCTCAGTGTTTACTAGTATAATGACTTATAAAAAAATCAACTTGGGACTGAGGATGAGTAAAGCAGATATATATTTTGCCAGATTTTGAATGTTTTCTTCCTGAAGATGCAAGGCAAACAAGTCCAAAAAGAAAAAAAGAATCAAAACAACCTATCCTTGGAGTGCACCAATCATGACCTACTTGGGGTTGGTGGGTTCAAAGTCTCCCCCCCCCTTAAATATTAATGAGTTCTGCTCCTCCTCATTCTCCTTGTAAGCAACATGGGATCAATTGCACAGCAGAATTGGTCTAATCATGTTCCGTATTTTACTTAATGTTTGATCCTCAGAATTTATGATTGGTTGATCAGACCGATTGAAGATGTTTTGGAATATGAATTTCCCCCTGGATCTTGGTACAAAGGCCCTGTCTCCTTTCGCCCAAGGGAAAGAGATGAGCTGGGCAAGAGGTGAGTGTGGACAGGGGAATTCTCTGAGAAAGGGCCTTTAATTGGGCTAAAACCCTGAGGCCGGGATCGCCCCTCCAGGGCAAGTGGAGAGCTGAACTCCATTAAACACACATATACACGCACGCATGCACGCACACACTTACACATACACACTAATCATCTCTTCTCTAAAAAAAAAAAAACATCCACTCAGTCAAGGCAGGCACACTAACACGCCAAAACCATCACTTGTCATTGGCCCAGCTGCTACCTCTTCAAAGCTGTTGGCTTCTGGGTGGCCGTGGAGATGAGAGGAGAGAAAAGAAGTTCTCAAGAGCTGCAGCCTGAGCCAAATGACACCAAATATCATCCATGAATATTCTTCAGACTCATGTTCGAGCTGAGAAGAAACCTTGAACTCTGAGCCAATGAAATAGTAGAGAAAATGTGACACAGGAGCAAAGAGTTCGCAGACCCACAGAGGTGTGTCTCTGTGTTTTCAAGTTCGTGTTAAGGAACAGAAGAGAATGCTTAATGGATCCTAATAGCTAGTAGGGAGCAATAAAAATATTGTCCAGTTCCCTCTCTCCTTACCACCTTGTCCTTCAGGCTGTTGCTGGCAGTTTAAGAAGACAGGTTCACATCTTTTAGTGAATGAAAAAATACAACAAATTTAAAAGTTTAGATGTTCCTGTTGCACCATGAGTGATGTTATGTGCATTGTTAATAATCTCCATAGGTGGCACAGTATCAGTATGTTGCTCATGTGTTCTACATAGTTGGTAAACAGTATTTGAACCCAGAGTCACTGCTGTTCTTGGGATATAACTCCTAGATTCTTCCAATATGTTTTCACAACACTACTAAGCTTTAATTGCATTTAAACATAAATTGACTCACAAATGGCCCTTTTTCTAATCATTTTTGAGTTTCCGTTCATGATATTGTAGAGTTTTTGATTCCTGTTTTGATTTTAAGCCAATGTATTCCTAGGGCTGGTCCTAAGCCCGGATAAATGGGGAGGGTTGTGTCAGGAAGGAGATCCGGTGTAAAATCTTTGCCAAATCAAACATGCAGATAATTAAGAATAAGATTTCCATACTGGATTGGTCAGGGCCTGGTTAACAACAAGAGCCTCAAGTGCTGTTTGCAAACATGGAGCCAGAGGAAACCGCTACTGTTGGCCCAAGACAAAGATAGAGGAAAGGGAGAAGGCATGTTAGGAGGCAGTGAGAGACAAGGAAAAGCAGGAGGTGGAAGGACAGATGGCAGTGGATTTAACCAAAAGAATGGAAATGGCTGTGGTGAACACGTATTTCGAGAAGAGGGAGGAAGCATAGGGTGAATTATAAGAGAGGAGGACCGTGCACACAGTTGGGACTACATGTTATGCAGAAGAGATGCAAGAGATAGCAGAATGCACGGTGTTGTCAGGGTAGAATGTAGCTAGGCACTGTTGGATGGTAATTTGCAGGATTACGTTGGAAATCAAGAAATGGAAGGAATTTTTAACCAGAGTGCTTAACACAATCTTGAAGAGTCAGAGGATGCCTTGGGAACAGAGAAGAAGTGTACTTGACAGATGATGTCAGGCACGGGTTTCCGTGGAATATGATGTTTGCAGATGACAGTGTGATCTGTAGTGAGAATAGGGAGCAGACGGAAGAGTCTAGAGAAGAGAAGAGGACTGAAAGTCATTAGAAGCAAGACAGAATAAAATAGTGAATGAAATGGAGAAACAGGAAGTGATAAGGTGAACATGCAAGGAGTGCAAATAGTGAAGGTAGATGAGTTTAAATACCTGAGGTCAACCACCCAGGCAGGGTGGAGTGGGTGGAGACGAGTGTCAGGTGTGATTTGTGACAGAAGGATAGCAGCAAGAGTGACAAGAAAGATTTAAAAGATTGGTAGTGAGGCCTGCTATGATGTACGGTTTGGAGACAGTGGCACTGACAAAAAGCCACGAGGCTGAGCTGGAGGGTTTTACTGGGACTGAACAGGATGGAAAGGATTTAGAAATGAGTAAATCAGAGGGACAACTCAGGTTGGGAGATAAAGTTAAAGAGGCAAGGCTGAGATTGTTTCAACATGTGTAGAGGAGGGATGGTGGATATATTGGACAAAGGATGTTGAATATGGAACGGTCATGCAGGAGGAAAAGAGGAAGACCCCAGAGGAGATTCATGAATTCATGAAGGAGGTAATGACGAGGGTTGGTGTGACAGAAGAGGATGTCAGAGATAGGGTGATATGAGGTCCCATCTTCCTCTTTGTCCTTGGTAAATGCTTGTAGTTGTGCTGCTTGTGGTTTCTGTGTTGTCCTTGTTTTCAGTTTGTTTGTTGTCTTGATTCCTTTTTTGTTGAATTAACAGTGCTGATTTTATAACCTCAGAATCTAAAAAGGTATGATTGGAATTGTAGCAAAAAGTATTGAGTATTAAAAAAGAACTGAAAAGTTTAGTTATTTAGCAAATCTTCATGTTTTTTATGTGACAGCATTTTAGGACCAGAGCCAAAATTCCTTCTTTACAAGAAAAGTAATCACTATGAAAACTGCATTCAGTTCATATAACTCTTTCAGACCTTATCAGTACAAAGTGTGTGTGCATCCACTTATGCATCCAGATGTGACCTGCCTGTCCTTCTAACCTTGTTGCCGTTGTTGAGGTTCATGCTGCTGAGGGCAGATAGCTTTGCTTCCAGACTCTGGTGTCCTGGCTGCTGCTGCTGTTGGTGGAGCTGCTCCCTCTGGATCTGCTCCCTCATGCTCCTGGCCTCCTGGATGGCCTTCATCACTGCATCCTGGTCCCCAAACAGCGCTGTGGAGTTGAGACTGGACAAGATGTCTGCAGGTAGAAAACAGGCGAGAGACAGCCATATGTCACTTTGACTGGCAATACAGCAGAGGGGACATGTTTCTTTGTTTGTTTTTTCGCACAGTCAGGCAGCATAAAAATGAATTGCACACATTTAATAATATTCTGGCTCTGATGTGAATAACACTGTAAGGAAAAGGTTTTGTGGGAAAAAAGGGATTTGCAGTCACGCATACATAAATAAACACTCAGAAAACTTTTCTGAATATACCATATGTACAAATGTACTGGCCTACCAACAAATTGCAAACAAGAGCTGCTCAGTCATGAAATCCATGCCGTGAAGTTCCCAGCTCACAGATTTTGTGCTGACGTTAATGTCAGAGGAGGTTTGGAGCTCTGCAGTTATTGAGCAGGCACCCGGAAACCCAGATCTGTAATTTTACGTGGTCTGCCACTTTGTGGCTGAGTTGCTGTGGTTCCTAAACACCAGCACTTTGAAATCATACCACTTACAGTTGATCGTTGAATATCTAGGACTGAAGAAATTTCACAAACTGGCTTGTTGTAATGGTGGCATCTTACACACATTACCACATGTGGCTAGGAGCTTGACTTTATTCACCTGTGGAAATGGGACTGAAAAGAATTGAATTCAAAGATTAAGTGGTGTGACCCAAGACTTTTGTCCATATAGTGCGCTCATATATGATCTGTGCTATTACCCAGTGCTACAGATTTCTATTTGAACAAACCAGACTCCAAACTTTTTAGAACTCAGTTTAGTTCTTTTACTTTACTTCGTAAGATTCTGCTGATACTTGAAAACAAAGTGTAAGCCCTTATAGTCAAACGATCACAAAGGCTGAATACAAATTCCCATTAAATAACATTTCAACTGTATAAACATGAGATTTCCAATCCTATATCAGCTCCAAATGTTGTTCAAGTTTTGTTCCAGGCCATTTGTGTCGAAACACGAGTGAGCCTCCTCCCCCTTGTTTATGCACCACGCTTCACACTTTTGAAGCCGATGCACATTTGAAGAATAAGGGGAAAGAAAGAAATAAAAGGATGCAAAGTTTCCGTCGCCCTCCTCATTTAATTAGCAGACAAGTAGGAAGCACTGTATGCTTGGGTGGCCGTTAAAATGGGCAAAAAATAACTTTGCAGGAACACAAGCGTCGCGTCCTCAAAGCCACTCCAGACAAGCTGGTGAAATTGTTTTCTGGGGGGATATAATGAGAGGCTTTAGATTGGCCTTAATAACAGATAGCAGAGGTAGGGGCATAAAAGGTCTAGCGCGGGCAGACAATGATGTGAGGAAGCTCTTAAAAACCAAATAACGTGTGCTGGGTTTCACTGCTTCCGCTGCCAGGGTTTTCATTGGGGCTAAATACAGGGCTTTGGACTCCTGTAAAATACAAACACACACACAAAACACACACACACACACAGGTCTCCTCATGGGGTTTAGGTGTCTGCAGTCTATCAGGCACATGCGACGCTTCTTGGTTTGTCTGTGGGTGGCTGTGGGAGGTGTTTGGGTGGGTGATGTTTTTGTTTTTCCGGCTAAGTTGAAGGCAAGGGTTTTTTTTGCTCTTGAGCGAGGACGTGTTTGCTTTGGGCGGATGTACACTGCAGATGTGAGTGATACAATCGTGCATGAATGCACATTAGTGTTGGTTTGTGTGTGAAAGAGAATGAGCATGAGCAAAAGTACATCAGTGTTTCGTCTCAGCGTTTTTTCTTTGCAGCATTTACTCTGTGTCATTCTAATTGTAGATGAGTGTAAGGATAGTGTTAATGAAATGTAGCAGTGCTAGTAGACTGGGTGACCCACCCCAGCTAGCCAGTGGTAAATGGTACTCTGGTGTTAAAGTGCATGTAAGTGTTTGTTACCTACCCAGGGAGGTGTTCCGGCCCATGCTGGGAATGGGGCTGGGGATGCGGCCTTTGCCCATGCCTGTAGGGCTGGTCTTGTTTCCAGAGAACAAACTCTGTGTTGGGGATGTTGGGGAGCGAAGAGGTTCAGCTGTCTTGGGTCTAGCTGAGAGGTTCAGTGGCTGTGTGGATCCTTCCTCCTGTTAGTGAAACAGGTGCGGCATCCATTTATACAAAGCCCTTCCAACAGAAGCTAAATTACCAAATGACAGGTTAATAAAAAGACTGTAAAATAAGAGTCAGAAACTGATATTAAGCTGAGCAAACCTGATCTTGTTCTCCGATGTGACTTGAAGAGCCTTTGATGAGCCTTAATTTTTTGGCCTTTAATAAATGAATTCTACTGATCAGCTCTTTAAGCCTTCTTACTGTGTATAAACAATGGTACATTTGTTTGTGTGATTTCTTATTTCTGATCAGATCTTCATGACCACACTAATCCACATAAAGAATTCTTGGAAAAGGAAAAATAGTAGCATAAAGTAAACTTCAGCACGCCAGCACAGTCTGACTGCGGCTCTTGTGTTGGCAGAAAACATTTAATGAACGTGGCTCTAATTTGGAGTTGAGCCGCAGCTGAGGAAGTTTTGAGAAGGGAAGGCGCACAGAACGGGCTTTGGCGTAGGGAAAGGGGGTACGTTAGGATGCGGGTGGCGTGCCGAGGGTGGGATGAGTATGCGTGGGGTTTACTGTGGAGGATGAGGAGTTTGGAGGGCACAGCACTACTGTTTGAGTGCGGTGAGCTCTGACGCCGGTCTATTGTGACGCCGGTTGCAGCTGTGCCCCAAACACACACATGGCTTCCATTACTGCCTCGTCACCGAGTAAAGATCAGGCGTACGCTGCCAAACAGCAGCCAGCGCCAGTGTCAGCTTGTGAGTGCGCATGTGTTTGTGTGTGCATCAGCCTGTGACATTTAAATAAGCTGTTTCTAATTGACAGTGAAGAACACAGGGGCCAATGTGCAGATCAATGTTTCAACAAATTCCAAATTCCCAGCTTTCACTTTTACTTGCAGTGACCATCATCATTATTATTACTATATTCTTTCCTTTCACACACATTTGGAGCCCACTTTTTACTTCTTCTATTATGTTGTTTGCTAATTTATCGCCATATCGCCATCCCTACACGTGCCCATGACATGAAAAGTCTAATTCACTGTTGTAGCCACACTTTCATAAGGGCAATGCTTTTTATTTTCTGCCTATTACATGGTGGTGCACCAGTTTACCTGTGTTGGGTTGTGCTGAGTAAACAGTTACATGCGTACTACGTAATTCAATTAGAAACAAAATACACTGTATATATATATGCTTTGCATCTTTCCATGCAGGAAAGCCGTCTCTCTGAATTTTTCTTGGTAACAAAAGTGAGCAAAGCCATTCACACACATTTAAATATAACATCATCAAGAGAACACACAAGAAGCTCTCGGTACATCTACACTGGCTCCATTCTATTGGCAGGGCGCACTCATTTAACAACATTTGAACAAAGTACCTACCTTAATCTGAGAGACAGGGCTGGATGCTCGCTTCTCACTCTTGAGGGTGGAGGGAGAAAGAGGACTGGAGGAGTTGGGAGCTTGTGGGAGGGGAGCCATCTTGGCTCCTGGTGAGATCTGCATGCTTGCCAGCTGGGCGGCATACAGCTGCTGCAAAAAAAGGGAAGAAACCAGCAAAACCGACAGGCTATTAACATCGCGCGCCAGCAGCTAGTCAGTGGCTTTCCTCTTTCATTCTCTCCCCTCTTTTCTTTTTCATGCACACACGCACGCACACACACAAACGCACACATACACACACACACACACACACACGCACACACACACACGCACACACACACACACACACACACACACACCCTTGATCCTGTCGATTTTATTTATTTATTTATTTATTTATTTTGGTGTATCCTTTCCCTGGTACTGGCTGCATCTTTTGAGCCAAAGACACACTGTACTTAGATGGAAACAGGCACACACACCTGAAGCTGACAGGAGCATCCCACACAAATGCAAGATTTGTTTGAGTTATTATTTATCAAGGAGGGATTCCAGCAAATTATTTTTTTATACTAGATTATCTACAGTACTTTTCTGACAGTTATTTTTTCAACAGCTGCTTGGAGCAGCTTGCACAAAGATCAGCATCTTGAAGCTTTTGAACAGAAAAAAAAGTTACCTATTATGAAGCTGGGTTTAATAGCTCTGCTTCAGTTTTACTTGTAATAAAAGTTTGGTATTGTCCTGATGTTTTAATGTTTAGCTTTCTTAGCAGAGACATAATTTAAAATGGTAAAAGTCAAATAATGTAAAATTAGATTAGGAATACTATATTAGGAACTGCTTCATGGGTCTCTAACTAATCTTGTCACCTCTGGTTTGTGTTGCGTTAATGCTTCAGGCAATTTCTTTACTTACTTTAATTCAAAACAAGACAACAGTGGATAATCAGATTTAAGCAGGTGTTCATAGTTTACACCTTGGACCAGTGATTCAATTGAAAAATGCTTAAAAATAGCAGAGAAATCAAAAAGAAAACCCTCAAAGTATAAGCCTTTAGTGCTGGATGAAAACATTAAATGACAAAGGGGAAAAAAGCAGAACTGACTTTTCATCCAAGGTACTTAGCAAAAATCAAAGAGTCAAATACTCGGCCCACAGTCCAGGGTCTTCTAAATCAAAGCTAGCTGGCCAGACAAACCACTGCCTGAAACCACTGTCAGCCCCTGTCTAAATGCATTGGAGTGTGAGTGCTGGAGTATCAAAGAGCCTATCCTCAGGAAAACCACCCAGACGTGGCTGGCCTTCAGTAGATTCCCTCCTTTCTTTCTGACTTTTTTTTTCCTTTTTTTCTGCTTTCCTCTCATTTTTCATTACTCTCACCTCATCTGTACTCCTCCCTCCATCTACAGTTCTGTCTTTATTTTGTCCCGCTTTCTTTTGATCTCCCTTTGACTCTCTCCACTTGTCTTCTGACTCTTAGTTTAGGTCCAGAAATCATTCTTCATATCTTTCAACCCCATCTCCAGCTCTGTTTTTTTTTTTCCCTTTCTTTCTCTGTTTTTACGTTCTGCCCCCTCAGCCTAAATGACCCCCAGTGTTGTGAGATCTGATTTCCCTTCAGTCAAAACTGCAAAGCCTCCTGGGATCAGAGATCCAAAGTAAAGAAAGCACAATGGAGAAAGAGAGAGAAGGACAGAGTTTTGCACCGCAGACACACGAGACCACCGTCGCTTCACCGCCAAAGCGCCAGGCTCAGCAGTTGGGGCCAGAGAAATTGGCTGGCCCTCTCTCCACTTCTCTCAGAGCGATATTAAACACAAACAGAAGGGGCCTCGCCGCTGAAACAAAGCCCTGATGTCACGCCGCTTATTTTCCTTGGAAGGTACCGGGAGTGCTCGGTCCAACCCCTGGCGATATGAGATCCCTGTAAGAATGCGCCTTGAATGACTGGTGGTGAGGCCTCTCGCGTCAATCAAGCCGACCACAGAGTTACTTCTGGTGATGCCTGATATTCTTACAGCTCTAAGGGGAGCAGGGGCTGGGGCAGACACATGAATCCTTGAGGTAAAACACACAGTTAGGATCTCACACCCATGTCTGCACAAACACACACACACGCAGTGCTTTTTTTTCTTTTCGCAAACACACCCACAGCTTTTGTGCTGCGAGCAGCGATTCTGTCAACGGTTACAAATATGAGGAGGGAACTGTTGAACAAACAACAGACTGACAATAAGAGCTTTTACCTGATTTTTTTCTCTGCTTCTTCAAGACACTCAGAGATTGATTGTGGACTGGGGAAACCAATCTGCAGCGTAAACAACACCAACCAGAGTTCCTGCCATTCAGCCAACTCCCGAGGGAAGACAATGCTGCAATTTCCTAAATTGCAAATTGACAAAGAGGGCCTCGGAGTGTGTCTCAGTTGTCCAGACTATTTGATTTTGGACTTTATTAGTGCCCATTTGACTAAAATCCAAATGATTGGTCTGTCATTTTTGACACACATGATTATTAGCATTTTTGCTTTCTGTTATTTCTCTTTTTTTTTCTTTTTTTTTTGCCCTACATCACTGTAATCCTTTAGAAAACAAAGAGAAGGTGATGATGTTGTGGTCTGGGTGTCTGCACCTCTGTTTGGACTATTAGATCGTAGTCCACCGGCAGCCTCCTCCATGCTCAGACTGCTCTGTCCCATTAGGGCTGCGTGGAGGCTCCCTTCAGCTGGCCTCTTTTAGTGTCCAGCTGCTATCGATCTCAGGAGTGCACAAAACAAATGAGGTTTTGTCTTTTTTCAGCATGCTCAGTGGGGGGGGGAGCATGAACTGGATCGACTGTCATTGAGTTGGCCCGGACAGAGGGCAGATTCTAAATATTGCACTTTTGTGTTAAAGATAGTAAGACAGATGGAAAGAGAGACAGGCTGCATAAAGACCTCTGGTTCTCGTTTACGCGACAGACCCTATGTTTTATCAGTCAGTATTAAACATTTTTCTCAGTGTATGACACAGAAGGTCATTCACACTTTATGTACAGTGTGTTGGCAGTCGGGCAGAAATCATTACCATGGGCCACGTTAAGTTTCCTCACCTTTGTCTCCGTGCCTGACACCGACTAAGCATGGAGACACAAAGTGAGAGATGTCTTATGATTTCAACAAGAATGTCTGCTAAGCAACTGTATTTCCCTCGCATTAGCTGCGCACAAAGAGGGCCTTTCTTCAGCAGAAATCTACTGTTGTGAAGGGTCTATTGCAATGCTCTGGAAACAATTGGATGGATCAAGTTCCCACGCCAATAGTGGAACATTTGTGCTATCAGAATTGGTAGGTCAGTTCATGATGGGTCAAGGCTTGCTTAACAGCCTTTCCCAGACAGCATAGTAATGCAGATTTAGATGACTTATAAAGGTGTATAGATATAGATATACAATATAAAACTTTTCAGACGGCACTTTCTGACACTATGGTGACTTTTCCTGTGTGAAATTATTCTCTCTGACCTTCAGTGCCAGCCAGCTGTTTGAATGAGCACTACAGGGCTCAACTTTGAAACATCTGGAGCAGTCTGACTACAACATCTGTCTATCCTGAAATGAGCATTGATTTGGCATTACAAATGTTTTATGCCAGCTGGTGTGTTTTGACTACAGTATGTAGCAGAGGAGGTTGATAGCACAGAACAAACATAATATAATTGTCTGTTTACAATGCTAACATAATAATGCACAGTTTCCTTATTTCACAGTTAAATCGGCATCCAGACTAGAACTGATTTGCCTGTCACGCTTTACTTTAAACCTGACAGCTGGTATCTGGCTAACCAGGTAACCCTCTAATGTATTTACTACAAAGTCACATGATAATTAGTGTTATCCTGAGTTTTCAGTGGTGGTCGCGTCAGTCGCTTGCCTGCATGTTGAGAAAAGTATATCTCTGGTCGCGCTCACTTCGCTGTGCCAGTGGTTATTTGTAGTCATTGTAGCAAAGTGCCATTCGTTTTGTATAGTGTCTGGTTGTTACGTCACTCCTGCAACTTTACTGAGACTATCTAAAATTAATAGAATGGGCAAGGCCTCAGTTTGTGGCCTGTCAAAACATCACATCAATTTTACAGAGTAAAAGTAACTCCTGTAAACAAAGATACATTCATATTTTTATATCCATACAGATTTTTTAATGTATGCATCAATAGGTGATGTTAGCAGATCAGTAACAGCTGCTCAAATGGCAAACATGGATCGATCACAACAGGACAGATGAGCAACACAATGTGTCAGCTGTCACTGATCATATGTTCACTGCATATTGATATATCGAAAGCAAAATGCTGCATTTTTGGGAAGAGCATCAGAAAGCTGCAGTTTATATACTGAATGCTAATACTGCAAATACACCCAGATATTTATTCATTGCAATGCACCCCACATTACTGCCCCGTGTTACAAAAGTTGCACCTTAAACATTCTATTGATGCAAATCAACTAACTAACAACTACAATTATTAAATCTCATTATCAGGATTTTTTTTGACATTATTGTCAAAACAACATCCAAATGTGCTGGAAACCAGCACCCCATCTCCTAAAAAATTCCTCAAATAATAGTTTTTTCCCCCATCCTAAATACTTCCTCGGTCTTGCTGCTATTTTGCTTCTTTTTTTTGGCAGTCTCTGACTTATTTTCAACTGATGCCTTGATGAGAAACTTCCTCTTTCATTCAGGTTCCTCTCTCTGCCTCTTATTCTCTGTGTCTCAGGCAGTGTTTAAACGTGAATGAGTTTGCGTCTCTGACATCACTCATCCTCTTACCTCTCACTCACCGTACAGCTCTTTTGATAATTTCAAAGCCAGGAGTGGAGCCAGGAGGCTCCGATCCCCTCAGCGCAGCACGGCGCCTTGCTAAGTCAATAGCGGCTAATGAGGGCCTCGATAAGCGAAAACCACAATACAAATTGAATAAATTGAGATAAGGATTCTTGTAATATCCAAAAGGCACGCTATGGTAACAACTGATGTGATGAAGCAGTATTGTTTGGCAGTGAAAAAGCGTGTGAGGGCTTTTGTTTTTTCAGCTGACGCTAGGTAAAGCAGGAAGTGTTGATGATGTGTGATGTTATGTTGTGAAATTCCAAAGCATCTTAAGGGAGTCGAGATTTTCTTCGTTTTTATTTCACTGATTTGCCCCCTCCCCTGGAAATGTACTCCGCGATAACCATTATGGATAAGTGCTATTCTCAAAGCACGTGTCAAGCAATAAAATATTTGATGAATTGTGTAGGCCAGGTGTTGTTGGGTTGGAATTCCTCTGTGATTCATCATAACAGCTTTTGTCTGACACAGCTGACAAGCAGCGGATAAGAGGGCTAGCATTTTGGCAACCTATGGCGCATCATCTTCAACCAATGTGTCATGTTGCTTTATTGAAAAAAAATCAAATGTACAGGAACTCTATTAAAAGTATGAAGAAAGTTTCTGTTCCAGCGTCTGTTTGTATTTCAAGTTCTTTCAGAATAATTATTTGGGCTTGTATGGAATTTTTTGAGGTAGTTATGAATATTTTAGAGAATAAAAAAGGTCGGAATAATGGTTAGGTTTATGAAAAAGCAAAACCAGAAAACAAATAATGGCAGCAGACAAATTACTGTGGTTGCAGGTAATTCGTTTGCTTCATCTTTGTATTTTTAAGGTCAGGACCTACAAGCTGCACAGAGGACACCTCCAAGTGTGGCATTTCTCTCTTTCTCTCAGGTCTTTTGATAACAGTAGACCTTCTGTCTGCTTATTTAACTATGCAGCCATTGTATGTGAAGTTATCACTTCACATGCAAAGCATCTAGTTCTTTTCTATATTGTAGCTGTTGCCAGAGGCTCTTCCAAGGTTAGGTCTACCAGACACTCAACAAGTTGCACAATAGCCTTGGCTTCTTACTCATGACGTGCAAAACAGAAAAGACTTCAAGCTAGATATAGATTAATAGACTGCTGTGTTCCGCAAGAGATAGGAAGTATTAAAAAGTTTTTATTTTAATCATGATGTCATGTTATTTTTTTTTCTCATCTGGAGTCTTTTTTAAATTAATCTTAAACTTTTGGTGTTTTTCGACTCTACTGGTGTTCTTTCTGTTCCTTATTCATTCCCACTAGACCCTCTCCTGGGGTAAAAGAGAAAACATACACAAAGAAGGCAGAGAGTCATTCAATACACATCAATATCCCTCCCAAAAATTTAAAGCAAAAAAAAAGGATGTATAATTGATTTATATATTTAACTCAAAAACAACCTGACTACCACTAGCCCAATTTCTAACCCATCCTAAATAACAGCAAATAGATCCATCTAAACTACGCAACTAGTTCCATTTTTGCTCTCATCTCCACTGCTGCTTTTATGTACCTGTCATTCACCACTGTGGTATGTTCCCATGAATGGTGAACACACAGTCACCCTTTTTTTTGTCTTTTTTTCCCAGACGTCATACTTCTCTAGTTGTTTAATTGATGTTAAAGCATTCACTTGAACAATAGATATAGACTCTGTTCAGTGACAGAATTAAAAGAATTATTAGTGGCACTATGAAAAAATATATAGCACAAGTTGGACAAAACATTTTAATTAGGTCGTGTCAAGTAAAGTCTAACCTTTGACAGCAAAGGCAATTAGATGTTTGAGTCATCGCTGAGCGTGCAGGAGGTTTCACATAATAATACTATTATTAACTGAATCCAGGTGAAAATGAAGCATATCTCACAGAAAAACAGTCGCACCCACCAACTTCCACACCCTTACTTTTCATCACTTCATTGTCAGACAGCCTGTTTCTGGTCTTGTTTCAAGCATGTGATCATTTTGTTCTGGTAAGCCATTACTCACGCCTTTTGCACAGTTTTAATTTAGAGGTTTAGTCAGAAAAAATATCTCTATATATTCCAGGTAGTATTAAAACACGCACGCACACATTTTTGCTTGTTTGTGTTGATGAAGGTGTTTGCGTCTTACCTGTAGTTGCAACGGGCTGAGTCCAGACGCTGCTGCAGCTGCCATTGCAGATGGAATGAACTGCATTGGGTAATTCTCACCTGTTGAATAACCAAAACAACACATATTGTAGAGCGAGGTCATGGGGGGTGTACTGCACAAGAACTAACCTGCTCTTTACCTTCAGTCAGGCCTCTCTGTCTCTTTCGCTCTGTCTCGCTCTTTGTCTCCTTCCTTACTCTTCTCATGTTTTTATTCATGCCAAATGAACCATGAAGGGTCGCCGAAATTTTATTCAAAGGTTATTAACGCTTGCTGTCGGCACACTCGAGTGCTTGAGACCAGGCCGAGCAGAGTTCAAGTCCAGAGCTTCCTCATTGTGATGCACTCATAAATTCATATATGAGTATGTGTATAACCCCTACTGTTTGTCCTTAAAAGGCTTTCCATGTCCAAGCCTTTGTTGAAAACAGACCAATGTCAAAGGACAGTGTACAATAATAGCTTTTTAAACCCTTTCTTCATTTCTTCCTCTGTTTGCGGCCTCACGGGAGTGAATGCTCGTGCAGTAGGAATAAGATTCGTATGACGGGTCAGTGCTGTACTGTGTCAGGCAAGCACCTGGAGGGATGTTTGCAAGAAAGGAATGTGCAAAAGACTTGATGAAAGCAGGTGGTGCAGACAATCCAATGAAGTGTGGTGCATTTCTTTCTGTGGGCAACTCTAAGTGTTTTTTCTTGAGCCTGTTTGTGCAAAATCCTTACGGTCTGCCAAAACATGCAGCATGCATACCTTCATTTAAGTGCAACGTACGTTTTTCTGAGTGTGTCGCTCTTATGTGTATATTGTTGGGTTGGTGTGCAAAAGGTGAAAAATCTTGGGAGAGAGAGACAGAGCGGGAAGTAGTAGTTATACCTGGCTTATAGGACATGCCTGGTGGGAATAGGAAGCCTTGCTGTGCTGCGGCAGCTGCAGCCAGAGACCGCTGGTCGTGAGGAAACACTGGTATCATCAGAGGAGGCATATGACCCTGGACCTGGGAGAGAGAGACAAGAGATGAGGGACAGCTGTATCCATTAAATAACACTGACACAGACACAGATTCACAGACAACAACAGCAAAAACAAAAGATTTTTTAAAATCCCAAAGATTTTTAAAGAAGAATAAAAATCTTGAGCGATGATAGAGAAATGGGAAAATAGCAAATAAAAAAGGTAAAGAAGTAGAAACAAAAGCAATAAAAGAAATAAAAGAAAGTCAGTAGAGAGAAAGAAAGAATGATTAAAAATGAGAAATCACAAAGGAAGGTGAGGAACGATAAAGACCAGGAATGAAAGGAAGGGGAAGACAAGGAAAAGGGAAAAACAATGCAGGCAATGACATGATCAACTGGTGCATCGAGTTGAAGAACAGAAGCCAAACACCAAATTAAGACGTATATTCTTAAGAGACAAGTGTAAAGATGCCAAGAAAAGGCCTTCAAAACAACAGAGAGGTTAACAGCTGCCTTTCATGTCAGCTTGAAAGGCTCTTAAAATCTGTGGGTTTGACTAAGTCAAGACGCCGAGGGCTTGAACTGAACAGAAACAAACCAAAGATGAGCCTGCGGGGATCTATTAGGGCTGACTGTGTTAAACCACTCTCTTCCCTTCTATCTCTCACTTTATCGCAGTCTTTTCTCTTTTTGCATTATTTTTTTTTTCTCTGGTTGTCTCCTCTTTTTCTTAAAAAAATGCCCCCAAGGATTGTTTGTTCAAATGGCTTACAGAGAAATATACTTTGTCTTTTTTAATTATTAATAGAGCTCTAGAATTTACTGGATAACTAATGTTTCAAGTTTTAAAAAAAAAAAGTCAGAAAAGACCCTTGAAAAGGAGATAGGAAGAAATGAAGGCGATGTCAAAAAGCCAAAAGTCCATATTAGGGAGGTCAAAAATCAAAGTCAGTCAAAACAAATTTGTCTGATAATAACTAACTTTACTATTAATATTACTGCATTTTAATTTCAGTTTAACCCGACTTTCTCCTCTGTGATTGGTTCATCAATTAATCACCATGTGAGTGAAAAAAATCTCAAAATTTTACTGAGCTCTCTGTCTCAGTCATTTCTTGTCATTTCATATCTGCTCCTCATTATTCTAGTTTTATCCTTCTGTTTTCAGCTTTTCTTTTGTGACTATGTTACACTTTCAGATGAATGTTTTTAGACACTTCCCTCCTCCTCCTTCTATTTCCCTCCTCACTTCAATGCCATCCACCTCCATTTATCTCCTTTACTACCAATTCATTAACAACGCTGCCCTCTCCCCTCTCACTGACCTCCCAGGGAAGGTTCATCACTGGAGCTCAAGCATACGCAAGCAGCATGTTGCATGACTTCTGTGCATCTGTAAGGCGGGATTGCCTTGCAGAATTAGTTGAATAAGATGACCGTCTTACGGGCTGTTTGTGGTCAGTGTGTGCATGGATTCAAAGGCTTGAGGTAGGAAGGTTCAAAGAGCATAATTAAATAGAGAGAGAAGGAAGGAACTATTTCTGAACTTACTGTGTTTGCTGAGGGGATCAATTGATCAACAGGAAGTACATGACTGATTTTCTTTATAACTGAATTATCCTGAAAAGCATTTTGCATTGAGCAAAAAGAAATGGCATAAGCTTCTGAGAATTCATCAGAATTTGCTGCTTTTGTTCAAAACTGTTTTATATATTTGTTAATTGGGTATCAACTAGCTTTGGGCTAGTGAGTAAACCATCCATCCTCTTTCACTTCATCCAATTTAGAGTCACATGGGGGACTGGAGCATATCTCATAGGACAAGAGGCAAGATAGACCATTTACAGGTCGCCAGTCTGTCGCAGGGCTAACACAGAGAGACAGGCAACAATTTGCACTCACATTCACAGCTACGGTCAATTTAGAATCACCAATTGACCTAACCCCACAAACTGCATGTCTTTGGACTGTGGGAGGAAGTCAGAATACCCAGAGAGAACCCATGCAGACACAGGGAGAACATCCAGGCTTCACACAGAACAGTCCCGGCCAAATGGTGGATTTGAAACCAGTACCTTCTTGCTGTGAGGCAGCAGTGCTAACCACTGCACTACTGTGCTGTCCCAGTTCACTGCTTTGTGCTAAGGAAAATATTGATGGGCTTCTTTTTATCTATTAGCTTATCAGAAACAAGAATAATGAGCCATTATGTGGCACAGATTCTAGGGTTTTTCAGAAACAGTGCCACAGAAGCAAGATACTCAGGCCAACGTATGCCAACATATTTAAACGCCTTGTTGTAGCTTAATTTTTGCAGTTTGCTTTAATAGTTCTCAGGAGAGATGTCAGTATCGTGGTTAATTGGTTTAAAAACAGGCTTCTGCACACCACTTCAGCTCAGTGGGTGAGCGCACAACTACATGGAACAGAGCCGGAGTGCTGCAGTCCTGGTTCAAGTGTGACCTGTGGCCCTTTTCTGTGTGTCTTCTCCTTCTCTCATCACTTTCCTGTCTATCTTCACCACTACACGGTATAATAAAGATAAAAATACTCAAATGTGTGTGTGTCCACACATAGCTCTGCCAAAACATAGCATGAGCCACCAACTTGCATGCTTGGTCTGGTATGCGTGGAGTTACAAGTGCCACCTGAGCAGCTCCTCTGACAGCATTGTTTAGGTCACACAGCTAAAAAGCCTGATATCTCAGGAGGCAGTCATCAAACACACACACACAAGCAAACACACTTGTAGGTCAGTGTACTTTTGAGGCATTCCTATAAACACATGCAGGCAGACAAGAGGGCCGACGTCTTGTGACACGTACAAAAGAGAATGAAGAGAGAAGAAAAACAAGTCTGTGTGTCCGAATGGCTAAAAAAAGAAGAAAAAGAGCGAAGTTTGGGGGTGTAGGTTATAGAGTGGGACAAAATGCCCCCATTCATTGTATTCCTCTGGGAACACTGGGACTGACTGGGGCTGCTTCACTAGCGCAAACACACAAAGATCTCCTTTTACCAAGGGTGGGGGGGGGGGCTGGATGAATGTACTGGGGAAGGTGGTGCTGCAGGGGCCCCCCTCTGCTCAGCCACTAAGAAAACACAAGGTCGCCTTCCTCTAACTGCCCACCAGACACATCGACATACACACCTAGGCAACAAGGAACATGTGTACACACGCAGACACACACAGAATTAATGGTCCTCTTGTGTAAGGGCAGCAAGGTTAGGGGGCAATGAGTACGTATGTGGTCTGTCTGCACGCTGATCTGTTTGAGAAGGAGAGAAGACAAAGAAACGTAGTCGCCTGATTGCAGCAGGTATGCACAAGTGGATTTGAACCAGTGCGACACTAAACTTGACATTCACAGTGTCATCCACCAAAGTATAAATGTAAAGTATGCAACCAACTGAAGAACATTAAGCCCTAAAGATTTTGGTGATGTTGCTCTTTGATTCAACTTTAAAATGAACAATGGAGAGCCAAATACATAAATGTGTTTTTATTGTTATTTTTAAACTTTGCTCCAACATACTGCACATCATCTCGCTACCGTTCTGTCAATATTTAATCTTATCTTATAAATATTACAAAATAATTTCCACCACTGTCCGGTGCATCCCCAGAACAGGCCTAATGTGTAGAAAATTACACACTGATGTTACTGCATAATACAATAATTGCAGGTTACTGCAATTATTGTAATTTTTTGCATCATTTGGGAAAATTTCCTGCAACAAAAGCTGCTATTCCAGCACTGCCAACAACTGCCTACAAATTAAATTAAAAGACGATTGACTTATCAGGCAAAACTTCAGACAACACCTATAGTTACAGCCAGCAAATGTGGGTTTAAAGATGCAAAATAGCTTACATAGAGAATAAAACTATAAAAAGAATATAGAATAGCAACAATCTGCCACTGAAAAAAAATCCTCGCTGAAACACATAACCACACATATAACAAACTGTACAAGAAGCAAGTGCTACAGCACATGTACACACACCCACACACACACACACGCACACAGTAATTAACCATAGGCCTGGAAGAATGGGAAAGTTTTTGAGTTTGATTTAGAATGTGGAAACAGTTGTGATGGACCTCAAATCAGCACACAGCTCGCTTCAGAGAGCAGGACCACAGTAAAGTGAAAGCACCCTAACCAGACTTGGGTCTAATTCTGGGCACTGCTATATTATCCAAGCTTGCCAGTCTTTTCATGGACAAGCTCCTAACCTAATTTTCCTGTAATATCTCAACGTGTCATAGCAGCTGAATAGGTTATAGGTATATTTACTATGAAAGCAAGTAGTTAGTGAATATGTTGAGTATTTCTAATAGTTCAGTATTCAGCCAACCCACAGTCTCACACTGTGGCTCTGGCTAATTCACTTCTGTGTCGTATAGGACAGATAACTGTGGGGTAAAGGCTGGACTTTAAAAATCCAGATTTATAACAAAAGCTCCACTAACGTAACTGAGAGCTAACCGAGTGTGAAGCTCATCAGTAGCTATAGCAGGTTTTAGACAATGTTGTGCCACTTAGAGCTTTATTTGGATTGTCCAGCCTACATATAAACTTTAAAGTTAAGTTTTATATATTACATATATATTATATGAAAGCTGCTCAGTAGGTAATACAGTTTCCCAAGGTCTTTTCGTTACCACCTGGTTGTTGTGCATGCTTACAATAGTTAGGGTATACACAGCATTCACGTTAGCATCATTCTCAGTTGAAACCTTAGAAACACAACTAAGATTCCCACCAGCTGGTCTGACTAACTTCTTGCTTCCATCACGTTCATAAATGGGTTTACATTAAACAATCATTGCTCGGACAAACATTCCTGAAGTTATTGCACTAAATGGAGCAAATTCTGATACTAAAAATAATCATTTTGTAACTTGGAAATCTTTATTCATAGTTTTAAAGCTGCTACTTTTTTGGTGGTTGTGTCTGTAAACTGCCTTTCTGAGGCAGGGTGTATCACGTGATAAATGCAGAAGCAGGGCTAACACAGTTTGGCCTACAAGCCAAAATCACCACTTTTTTTATTTCTCTCACTATCTTGTTACACCCACGTGAGCATAATGAAAACACACTATAATTAAAGGACACAGAATTACTGTATGCTGCTTATAGGATTTTTATTTAGGCTAACACACAGGTTAATAGATTGGAGGGAGGGCCACTGTAAAATCAGGAATTAGGCATTTTCCATAGCTAGTGAGTCCAATCGACGTTATGGGCTTTCCATGGCTTTCCGAGTCATTGTGTCTGAAGCTGTATGTGCTGACGTAGGAGCTGCCTGTCTATCTAAGCCATTTCCTTGCTCCATTAGTTCTTATGCATGTGTGTGAGTGTGTGGATTATTGTGTTTGTGCCTGTTTGTGTTAAGGCAGGTTTAACACCAAGGCTATTCGCAATCTCACCTTACATCAGCACTTTATCGACAAGGGAAAAGCTTTAGGTGATTAAGAGGGAGCAGTGATGAATGTAGAGAGGGGAAGATCAAATCTATTGTGATACATAAATAATTAATATAATTACATCTGAAACTTATTTAGCTGTCACAGACTGCCAGTGCTGTGTCAAAAGCCTAAATTATGAACGGCGATCAAAACCATATCGTAACTTGAAGCTCATCACTGTGTAAATAGAAGGCCACCTTTCAGCAGAGGGCAGCATGCAGAAATCACGGCACAGGATAGAACAGGGTGGAAAATACGAAGCAAAAACAATAAGAAAGCAACACTCGGAGACAAGATCTCAAAGAAAGAAAAGGAGGAGGAGGGCAGGCGAAGGAGGAGACAAGAGTTATAAATGAAGAACAGAGAGAGAGGGAGGAGGAGGAGGAGGAGTGCGGCTTTGCAGTCATTAATTAGCCCGTTAGCTAGGGCCCAGGCGGTGCGGTTAGGGCCTGTGCCTTTGTGGGCCTGAAGGAAATGGGCCACATATGAGAGCCATTATAGGAACCGACTTAACAAAGACACATGCCTGTCAGCCACCAGGCTGGGCTGGGCCACTCTGCCTACGGCACACAAAGAGCCCGCCACCACTGTTTGTGTGTGCGTGTGTGTGTGTGTGTGCGCGCGTGTGTGTGTGTGCGTGTGTGTGTGCGTGCGTGTGCGTGTGTGTGTGCACGCGTGGGTGTGTAAGAACTTTTGGACATGTGTGTATGTGCACGTATGTATGTTTGACTGTATGTCCTAATGTTAACTGTACACTATTTGATATCAAATGGCTATAATATTGTTATTGCATAAGTACCGTGTGTGAGTTGTTATGCACGTGCAGGCATTTTATCTAATAACATCTGTTGTGTAACACATTTCTTCATACTTGTGTATATGTACATGACTCGGTGTGAGCAATCTTATCAGAATGGGGCCTTCGGAAACATTTCTTTAACCCGTGGACATCCCCCGCTGGCCCTCCACACCATTTAAAACCACATGACAGGAAACCTGGGTCACTTTGAACTATGCTCCCCCACCACACTAGCTGACAAACACACTGACACCATCCTGGAACAGAAGCCAGAGAAGCAACAACAAGTTGCAGAAATGGAAGAAGAAGAAAAAAAAAGCCGTGGAAAACAGCTCCCACTGACTTTTCATTGTTTTCCATTCAGAAACCAGATACACATAAGTCACAGTCTTTCACAAGTCAGCGCTGATCTATAAAACTTTCAGAATCTATGAAGAGTCCAAAAAATAAATACTAATTAATGACCGATGGTTGGTTGGATGATGCAATAGATAGCACGAGCTGTCTGAAAGTGAAACATCATGCAGTTTCAACTCCTGCAGAAACTTTGTTTTGGTTCCTTATTTTTTCCATCTGGATGGCATCTAGTGTTTCAAATTAAGATATGAACAACAACTGGCACTTCGAAAAAGTGGTTTTACCACACTGAGCCCTATTCTTTCAGCTGAAACAGTAGCATTTGGTCAGCTCCTCAGAGTATTGGCCTGAGAGGAGCTCAGGTCTGGATTTGATAAGTGGAAACAGACCAGTGCACCGCCGCCTGTGTGTTTAAGGCCAACACACATCCGACACAGCGTAAACAGCCCGTACCCCAGTGACTAAACCCTGGAGCTTAGCCATAATAATTCTTACTCTCTGTACAGTAGATGCACCATGCGCTGTTTACTACGTTGGGTTTGTTTGCTGACAAATGCTATTGCCTTAAAGATAACTTAAATAACAAGAAGCTGCAGCACATTTTTCTCAGTGAAAACAAATGTTTAGCTTTTTTTTTTGGCGCATTCATTTTTTTATATTTATGAAACAACAGATTGCAGTAATTCTGGTCTTTTCAAATTCAATTCAACAAAGAAAATAAAAGTGAAATACACATTATGCCCTTTACAACAGCTGGTTGCAAAGCTCCACAACACTCTGCTCTCGAGAGCTATCTTCTGCATATCTCTTCATCCTAAAAAACCACAAACATGACACAGTATCCACGCTTCACAGTGTGGAACAGGATCAGAGTAGGAGCTGGTTTTTATGGTCTCACTCTCCCTTGGGGCTGAGAGGGCTAATGAAGTCCAATCCGAGCTTTATTAAGATCCAAGGGTGAGGCCTCATAATAAAAAGATGTAGAAGAAGACGAGCGGGGAAGGAAAGTAAGCCCTCATTAACTATATCACACCTCAGGAGAGCAGGGTGATCCAAAGCTTGGGACCAATGCGAGGGGGGCAAATGTAGTATGGGATGGACGGATGGCAGAGGATTCAGATTGTCTGACAATTTTTTTCTGACTAAGTCCAACCACTTAAAAAAAAATAAACCTGTTAAATTCCCACGTGACAGTCAGCCATGCTGAGCAAATTGATCAGCATTTGGCTCACAGCTGGCGGTAATTTCTTGGTGGGTATGTAGGTAAACAGTGAACACTTCATGAATCTCAGTGCATCAGATGGCTCACTGAAACAGATGTAGGAATGAGAGGAGTAGGAGAAAACTGAAAAACTGAAAAAGAAGCAGAAGCCAGAAAAGTGAGAGCACGCATCTCCCTGCAGGTTTCTGTACACACTTCACAGATGTTTATGCATTTATGTGCTTAAAGGTTAAAAAAGATTACAGTTAGCAGGAAATACTGCAGAGAAAGAGAAAGGAGGAAGAGGATAAGCCTTGAGCACCTTTGGGTATCAATTGCTGAGTAATCAATGCAACAGTGAATGATCCAGCTATAACCAGGGTAAGAACTGGTTCACCACTGTGTGTTTTATGTGTGTATCCGAAGGCCTTTGGTGTTGCTTTTTTAACAGCAGGCAGAGCACAAAAGTAAAGGCCATAACCTCTTGTATTATTTCCGCTTTCCAATTACACATGATAAGATGATCACGGAACTACTCGGACAGACAATAATTAGATCATCCGCACAAAGGACAAAAGATAAGAAGCTCTTGACATCCTCACAGAGATGGACAAGAAAAAAATACAAGAGGAGTCTGCAGAGGGCAGGAGGAGTAAACGTAAAAGAAAGTCAAGACTGAATAAAGGAAGTGTGTGTGTCTGGATGTATATATGTAGATGTTTGAGAAGGTGCGTTTGGCTACTAACCTGGATCTGTTGCTGAAGAATGTTTATCTTGTGCTGCTGCTGCAACAGCTGCTGCTGCTGTCTGGCAATCTGCACACACACACAGACACACACACACACAAAGTGGAAGAGTGAAAGTGATGAGAAGAAAAGAACGATAATCTGTATTTCTGTACCATGTTCATGTTTCTAAAATATAAAAAAAAAAAACAGCATGCATACAGGGTGTGTGTGTGTGTGTGTAGGTGCGTGTGTGTGTGCATGTTTTAATTGGAAATAAAAGAAAACCAATAGAAGAAAATGTCCATAAATGGCTCGTCAGAAATGGTATGTTGCTCTGAGAAATTCTGGAAGTAAAAAATAAAAAGTACAAGGGTTCCAGATGTGATGAAGAAAAATGGATCCAAATCGCTTCACTTTTATGTTGTATCATGCCAAAACACAACATCTTCTCGTGCCATTTTACATTTTAAGGTAAGGACCTTACAGTACTAAAAGGCAAGATTGTCATCTGCTACTCAAGCTGATGTTGAGGACGTATCTGTCCTCGACAGGCGGCAGACAAAGTGATTTGCTCTTGAAAACTCCCAGTGAGGTCAATCATGTCTCAAATGCAGTACAGTAAATCAAAAAAAGGTAGACGGACACTGAGTTATGTGTCAGTTTGACCTCCGATTATTATCTCCAAAAAGCCTCGGCTGGTGTGATGGATGGTGCATCCAATCCAAGCAATTAGCAGTACAGAAGGTTTATGAACAATCCTCTTAACTGACACTGAATCTGTGAGATTGACATGTTTACTACACCAGCCAACAACACCCAATGTGCCTGTGGAAACACCCCCACACACACATATAAACAGGAGGGGTGATAATTTTCTCCGTTGTTGTTTTGATGTAAAATTCTCTAATGAAAAACATTCAGATGTTAAAAGGCCAAGCATCATCTAGTGATTGACATCTGGGAGCGGCCACTCGTGAGAGGTTAAAGTCCTAATAGGGATAGTACGTCCTCAAAGTGATCCCGCCCATTCTGGACCAGAAAAGTAAGGCAGCTGCCCCTCTTTTTTTTCCTTGAGAAGTCGTTTAGTATATTTATTCCGAAATGTAATTACAGGCTGCTGAATGGGAGGCGGCGCCCCATTTGCACACATGTCATATTTCATTAAAGGCAGATTTCTCGGGTTTGTCTGTAGGGCATTATCCTATCAAGTCTCAACAGCCAAATGACTGGCTGATATTGGAATCTGTCTTTCTCTTCGCGCTCTCCACTTTGCCTGTTTCCTTTGTAAAGCTGTGAAAGGTGGAATGTGTTGTGATGGGAGGTGTGGACTTGTCCAAACAGAGCCTGTCATATGCCAACCTACAGTAACGTGTCGGCAAACAGCGAAAACAAAGAGCAGCTCACCTAAACACTTCTCTGCGTAGGCTCTCCCTTTCTTTCTCTGTCACACAATGTTTTGGGGGTTTTTTTTTTAAATCACCATCTGACACCCGAGGAGACGCTTTTGTTACAACTTTTGAAGGTGCAGTCAAAAGACATACAGATACACCTACGCGTTTTTTGTTAGACACATTTTGTTTTTCCTTTACAACTTGGGTCTCCTTTGTGGCCATTATTTCAGTTATGATAACATTTTTACAATACGGCTTTGTGGAATTCAAGGAATTCCAGCAAAAATTACTAACTTATTACTGGAAAACTATTAAATATCACGAGTTTTTGTGCCAGATATTGTACACTTTCATAGGTTTAGGACCTTAACATTCAATAGATCAAAGAGTTTAAGAGGAAGGTATTCACAAGAAGACAATGCTTTGTATTAAGTGCTGTTGGCTTTCTAACCTCTGTAATTTGAAGTGTATCCAATAGTTACTATGGGTTAATGTAACCTGGTAAAGTTTAACATTTGTATTTATTTAAATGTGATGTTTGCCCTGTTGGACTAATTTTCTGTAATTTTTAATAATGATAACCTCAAATTTCAGTATTTAGGTGAGTGAATAAAATATTATAATACCTGAAAGGAACCAATGAAAGGAATTACACAATATTAAACTTGAACTACTGACAATTTAAAACCCTGCCAACCATATACTCAATTTTGTATGTATTTATGTCTGTATTTATTTATTGATTGATAGTCTTCATTTCGTCATTAGTTTGCTTCTAAATATGATGTAGGCACAACCAGGGCCGTTTCCAAGATTGTTTTTTAAAAATGGGGTGGCACAGGGGGGGACCAAAACACATCTCTTTAATGTTCCAGCTGTGGATCATTTTAATTACTTTTATGTTGCTTACTACAAAGTGCATTAAGTATGTGGAAGTACTTAAGTACATATACTTAAGTGCATTAGAGTACTTGAGGAAATGTTCCGGGGCCTTGGTAAACCCCCCTCCCCTTCTAGATGCACCCCTGCACGCTACTACATAAAAACACAAGCATGAGCTATGCCTGATTCATATCACCGAACCCCATACATTATCCTGCACATAGACTAACACATGTACACTATTAATATCAATTTTTCTTTTTTCTTTTTACCCAACTACGTCTCGTTGTACAGCCCCACATCCAGCACATGCGAGGACCCTCCCTACCTGCTCCTGCTGCTGCCTGGCCAGCTCCATCTGTTGTCTCTGCTTCTCCAGCTGTGAGGCGGCCATCTTTTTTTGCTCATCATGGGCGGCAAGAAGCTGCTCCCTCAGGCTGATCAGCTGACCGATCATTGTGGAAAGCTGGCGCTCCTTCTCTTCCAGCGACTCTGGCGTACCTGGGCAGGAAATTAGCAAGTGTAGCAATTCAAAGTTGATAACACTGCAAGCAGGCTGGATGTTCAAAAGAGGTGTTCAGATCCTGCTCAGCTGAGGCAGAAAAATTGATACAAAATATCCAGGGATCAGTTAATATAAATAAGACTGGGGGGAAATAAACAAGTACAGAACAGCTCATGAAGGTCATGACAATGTTTCGTGTACTTCTAACCAAAGAGCCATGACTGAAAAGAAGTTTTCTTCTCTGGCTAAAAGCACCTTGATCATTTTTCATTTATACAAAATTACCAAACCAAAGTATAGCCTACCCTCAATCACTCAATCATTTCGTGAAGAAAAAACAAGTTGTTTGGCTAACACAAGCCCTTTACAAAACTCTCATTCCTAAAACTCCTGCAAATTAGCAGGCTTGCAGTTACATCTTACTACTTATTATCTTCTGTCGTGTCACTGCATGCCACCACTTAGTGTCTGCTCCTGAGAACAATTAAATTACTTTGACTTAACCTTTTTAAAATAAGTAGCTGTTACAGGCCTTTGTCAGGTTTATGATTTAGATACTCGTGGGAGGTTTTTTGGGCCAACTCCAATGAGAATGCTTTTTGTTTTCCTACCTTCAACACATTCCTCCGTATTTTTTGTGACATTGATGATTTTGCCAGAATTGAACTCTTATCTTAGAACCAACTGAATGAAGCAAATGAAATCCACTTTTAATTTTTCACTAGCATCTCCTTGTGTGCTTTATTTTCAAACTCCTGGTAAGTTGTGTTAAAAAAATGTTTTGACTGACTATCTGTTAACCAGTATATTGGACGCTATAACTGCTATGGTGCTTCTTTTTTTACATAAGTATAAGTTTCTCTATAACTGCTGGCATATTTTAAACCTTTTTCCCACATTTCCAAGCTTTGGAACACCCTCTTCTCCACTTCAAAGTTTGTCTGACTTTCGACTCTACTTTTAACCCACCGCTCATAACACCAAGCTCTCATGCGGTTCCCAGTCTTTCACGGTACCTCAACAACTAGCAAGAGTTTCTTAAGGAGCAACACAGAATGATCTCTATCAGACATCCCATTAATGAACTCCTGAAATCTTTGGGGTGACATTAATAGAAAAAAGGATGGGGACATACAATTTGTCTTTAGTTGGTTGGGATCTATTTGATGTGAGTTGCCACAAGCACAAAGACTGCTTAAACCATCACCAAGAATTTGTCCTATGGAAGAGACAGACTTCCTCAAGATTTAATTAGGGAAAAGCAGGGAAATTTGACTTCACTATAGTTATAGGCAGGTTGTGTGTTTGTGAGCATAAACTCAAGCACACCCACACTGAAATATATCTTGCTTAGAAGTTCTTGCTCTTGTGTGCTCTTGTGTGTGTGTGTGTGCGTGCGTGTGTGCGTGTGTGTGTGTGTGTGTGTGTGTGTGTGTGTGTGTGTGTGTGTGTGTGTGTGTGTGTGTGTGTGTGTGTGTGTGTGTGTGTGTGCTCTCACAGTGTGTGCTCTCACAGTGTGCAAACGGCTTATTTACAAATTGACATAGACTTGCAGGACGTGCAATAAACAAAGTAACAACAAAGTGGGGGAGGTGGTTTTCTTTGGCCTTTGTCCTTATCTAAATAAGTAGTTTTGTCTTTTGGGGTGGCTGTAGCTCAGGTGGTAGAGCGGGTCACCTCCTCGGTCGGTGGTTCGATCCCAGGCTCCTCCAGTCTACATGCCAAGTATCCTTGGGCAAGATACTAACCCCATGTTTGCCTACTGGTGATGGTCAGAGGGCCCGGTGGCAGCCTCCCCTCTGTCAGTG
>VOQK01043312.1:32581-43142 GCA_015052645.1 Benitochromis conjunctus | reverse complement strand
TACACACAAACCATCACCCACTCACAGGATCGCACCTCTGACTAACATATTGATGGCTCTGACTGCGCTGAGCTTCTGCCAAACCATCATGTTTTACCACGGGATCTATGTGCCAGACTCCCAACATTGCTCTCTGCAAGACTAAACAGTTTCCTCAAACTTACACCACAACAAACACTCTGACTCTTGACCCCAAGACAAACACAGTCACTCCATTTTGTCCGGAGACGTGCTCGTGCTCTCTGTAAGCCAACGGCGTGTAAAGATCTCACATCCAGTCTGCCAAATTTGAAGGTTTATTGTAGACAAACAGCTCGCTTCTCCAGACAGACGGTTGCATATGAAAATAAATTTTAAAAAAAAGAAATTGCAACGTGAGTAAGATGCCTTATTTAACTGACTGCTGAATTTGAGTGTGATTATTGCTGCCAGATGTGCCTGCTCATGCATCTGACAGTAGAATCAGACACTTTCCATCCATCTGTTAATATGAGCTCTCTGACTTTGCAGAAAAAAAAACATGGAAATGTCAAAACCAGGAATTCTAAGAATACCCAAATGTCAAAAAATAGAGAAGAGGTAAAGCTGGAAAAGCAACAAAAAAAAAAAAACAGATGAAAAGGTCCACATACGTATTTCTATTGCAAACAGCTAATTTATCATCTAAAACAGTGGTGACACTGCTGAGCTGAGAGGTGTCCAGGTTTTATTCTTTTTCCATTGCAGTTATTTTCTACTCAGCATCTTCTTAATTGGTTGTAGTGTAGTCTCATGAAGTTTAAGAATATATAAAAGAAATAAAAACACTAAATAGAATACTCATTTTAATTTATCATGTTTTGTCACATACTTTTGTAAGTGTAAATGCATAACTGCTGTATTTGAGGTAACAACCATTACAGGAGAATTTGTTTTTAAATAAAATAAATCGTTACAGTTTTATCATTTTCAAGAGTTGTGCAAGATTTTTTCTCTTTTTCTATTAAAAACTAAATAAAAGCAAAGATATAGGTTGGAAATGGGGGGAAATACCAGTAAACTGCTGCCCTCAGTGACTAAAACAAATTTTTTTGTGATAGGAAAAAGCATAAGAGAGTGGAGAAGAGTAGCATTTAAAGGTTAGTGCTTGAATATTATTAAGGAGGATATCAGGACACAACAAAGTAATGAAGAGCAACTAAGAGCAAATAATTAGACAACTGAAGGGAAATGTCACGCACCTCCTTCTAGAGCTTCATAGTGTTTATATATTAATCCTGGGCACATTCCCAGTTGCTTTGCTGTGAGTCATAGTGTAGTGTAGCTACAAAGTATTTACTCACACATAAACATAAATATATTGTAGATTGGCAAACTGAAGTCATACCTGACTGTTAATGAACATTCCAGTAAATAAAAGGAGGTCAATGGATTATTTTACCCTAAAAATAACTGCGACTGAACAAATAGGTCCAGGTCGCTGTGTGAGGAGACACAGAGCAACAGTTGTGTTTGCGTATTTAGGTCAGCCAGACCAGGCTTCGTTTCAACCATTGAGAAATAAAACGCTTGAATTCAGCGAGAGTATTTTCTTTAGCGAGGACACAGCTGGATGAACAGAGACATCTGTGTGCCGTGTTTGTGTGATCATTTGTGTGCGTGCGTGCTGGTACATGCTATATTTATTGGTGTCTTCAACTAACACATGAGAATTGAGTCCAACTTTGTGGATTAGACAAGCATACTCTTGTCTTGCCTCCACTGAAGTGCTATCGAATATTTAAAGAGATGATAAAGGAGGGTTTCTGTCACAGAAATGACAGAAATAACTTTTAAAAGTCACCAAAGCTGAATTGCATGAAACACACCTTTAATTTGTCACTATAAGATTAACTAGTATTTTTCAAACATAGAGCATCCTGTAAATTGTGAACCTTTAATGGGTGGGATTATTGTTGGCCACTGACATCATGAGAATAGATTAGGTTAAATCCAAATCTATCAAGTAGGTGTAAAGTAGTGATATAAAGCACTGTGCTTTTAAATAAGAGTAAGTTTACTGAAGAACACACAATCTCTTTGATTGAGGCAGTTAAATGCTATTTAACTGTTTTTCCTCAAGTTATTAGAAACTTTACAAATTCTGCCCGATCATCAAAAGTTTAATAATGCTGTCATGACTCCAGGTGGATATCAGATATATATATACTTATTTAAAGCAAATGAAAAAAAAAGATCTCAGCTATCATTCTGCTAGTTCATGCAGTACTACAAAATTAGAATATTTGTCTTTATCTTAATAATAATATTTCTTCCTCTGTGTCATAAAAAAATGTCATCTCAGTGCTGCTTTTCATGCAGAAATGTAGTCATTTTCAAAGAGGCCGAGATACCTCTGCATATCCTTTACCAATAAAAGTGGTAAGTTTAATAGATTAAGACACATGTGACAGGCGCTAAATCTGCAAAGCACATCAAAACAAGTGGAGCATGAGAGGCTTAAATCTGAGCAGGAACGTGCCCTTGAAAATACTTTTTTGTACCTTTTGTAGCTGTCAAAAATGTTTAAATTTAATTAAAATGAACTGATTTATTCATTTTTTAGTCCTAATTTAAGTTTTCTATCCTGTGTGTCTCCTCACACAGTGACCTGAACCTATTTGATATGGCAACAATGTGAGTGATAGTAATACCAATAAAAAAGTAAGTAAGAAATATTTATATAAAGGGTGATTAAGAAAGGTGAAAAGAATCGCTAAACGCTGATTGGCCTTGGACTTTGGTTTGAGATTAGAAAAATTGGAAAATGTGTGCAGACAAGAGTGCGAATGTAACTTTCAATTAACAACCTTTTTATATAAGAAAGATAAAAACATTTGAGGGAAGCAGAGCACGACTTTTGGCTTATTCTTATAATTTCACATTTTAAGCAATCAAAGAGCACAGCTGTTTTTGTCTTTGTGTAAAAAAAACGTACCACACTATCGCAACTGCACCGTGATCGAGCACTTGAACGACCCATTTTAATATTTTGCAGTGAAAACAGAAAGACTCCAAAGATAAAGATCATTTCTACTGATGGAAATTACTTTCACTTCGCTCGTACTTGAATTTCATCTTACTTGTTTCTTCTAGTTTGAATAACTTTACTGTATTCCTCCACTTATCTGACACAAGAGCACCCTTAATGAGTTGTGTAACTTATGCTAAATTATTGCTATGCAAAGGGTGATTAAGGGTGTTTATTTTATCTGAGTAAGTAGGGTGCTTGTGCAGACGGAGGTAGTCGGTATGACGACAGAGAAAAAGCGTCTGATATGTGTCCTACAATAAAAGTCAATGTCTGCGCTGTTCTGCTGAAGATGGTTGTCTGTAGTCCCCTTTTTCCACTTTCCACAGAGGAAATACTTGCCATTTCAGCCGGAGACGATCACAAACGGTTCCTCTCACTGAAGGCAGCTCGACTGCACTGCCGTTAACAACTTATGTTACGGCACACAAACAGAAAATGCTGTAGCCCTCGAGACAGAAAGCATTTCCCTGTCTTAATATATCAGTTTTTTAAAAGTCATTTGTTTTTCTACCTCAGTCTATTTTTATTATTTAAGCACATTTGAGAAATTTAAGAAACAATTTTCCTTCTTATGTGTGAGTTGTTTAGTCAGCCACGATCTCTCACACACACACACAAAACTACACAGTACAGTAGTTCTGTAAATTCAGAGTAAAGAAACAGTCATTGTTTTTTATTGTTCTATTACTTGTTATACTAACCACTCAGCCTTACTGCCTGCAATCGAGGCTCCACACATTCGCTGCTCTAATATATTACAGCAGACAGGGTCTCCTTGTTACGACAGCTCAAAATATGCATGAACTTTACAAAGTCAGGGGATGTAAAACATGCCAGGGAAGATAATTGTAAAAGTAGAAAACCATGAATAATATCAGATCTGCATTTCAGCGTTGAGAACAAGCACTATTTTTCAAAGTGGCTTTGACTCCATTCCTTTTAATAAGCGCTGTCTGCGTCACAAGTGGTAGAGCAGCACCACAGACGGGCACGGGGTGGTCTCTTCATCGATTTTTGGCCAACATGTAACTTTTTTTTAACTCCCTAAAAACCGGTTTAGGTATCAGCCCTGAAAATCCTGTGTCAGCAGTGTGTGATATACAGTGATGTCAAGAGAGGCAATACTTGTAATTTCATATTTTACTTATAGTATTTAATTATAAGAATTGCTATTCACACCGATCACCTATGCATGATCTTATAGCTGTATTAATTTTAAATTGCATATTGTAATGCAGTTCTAAAGCAAAATGATAAGATGTGAAAAGAATAAAAAAATATCTATATATCTATATATCTATATCTCTCTATCTCTCTCTCTCTATATATATATATATATACATAGCAGCATTTGTTCTGCAGAATCTGGCTAAATTCTAACAAAAATGCTGCTATTTTCACTTCTGAACACCAGAGCAGGTCAAGAATTCATTTGTCTCTTTGTGATTTATGTGTTCGTAAATGCTATTTGCTGATGTGGACCAAAAATATAGGACCATGTGCAACCTCTCTTCTCATACACACCCTTTAATCAAGGATACAATTTGGAGTACTTAGCGCCACCCTCACTGCTCGACAGGTAAGCCTGGCTACCGTTTACTGTGCTGCTTTCATATGCAGAAACATGCAGCAAGTATACACACAGAGCAGAGAATTGCAGCGTATCTGACCGTTTCTTACCCTTGAATTTAGCGTTGCACAACAGTGTCTTTTCTGTACACGCACCATTAGCTTTTATTTATAACACTGTTCATATTTGGGTGAACCAAAGAGAAAAAGAAGACATTCCACAGATGCTGCAGGTTTTGAAAAAGGCACTACTTATTGTAGGGGGAAAAACACGCTTGCTGTCTTTCTCTTGTTTTGCCAACTGAGGCAAACGGCACAGTTAAAGCAGGAACAGTATTTATCAGCATACACTTAGCATCTCCCTGAAAGAGAATGTAGATAAAGTAGTAGCTTCTGTCTTTCTCACTCTTACCTTTAACCTCCCCCAAGAATTCAGTGGCGTTCAAGCGATCCACGCGCTCCTTCCAGTCTTTAGCGAGGAGTCTTTCCATGCAAGAGGGTTCTACAAAGACAAACAAACAAAACAATTAGTTTCCTTTTATTAAGTTTGTGGCGGCTTTTTGAGGATTTCATAGCAAATGATGTCCCTCCTGGTTAGCATCAAGGAACACAAGGAAAAATTATGATAATGACCTGCTCATTACAATTTGTAACTTTCAGACAATAGCATCATATTGAAAACCAAATACACATTTTACAACAGTCCACCTGTTCAGATACTAATGCTGGTGTCTCACAGGAGGCCTGACTGTCGCCCATAAACATAAAACCGGGGAAGTAGTAGCAAGAAGAGAAAAATGGGTGATGATAATAAAAAGTATAAAAAAGGACAAGACCAAAAAAAATCCTAATAATGAGTACATTTCCCATCAAGGAGAGGAAAAAAACAATTCCGTCCTACTTTATCTAAAAAAAAAAAAATGCAGCAGCTGACCAAATGAGAATGTCTGCATTGTTTAGAGATGGTTGTCTTCTTTTTTCTCACAATGTGTCTCATAGCCTCAGGATAATAGACATCAGAGACACGTGGTCTCATAAGATTCATAAGGTCCCATTTGTTCAACTGGAGTCCTGCTGTGAACTTTACTGAAACAATGGGAACTTTTCAATTCTTCACCCGGCAAACAGTAGAGAGACAAACTTGTTAGAGACAGATATCTGCACATGCACAAGTAGGATTGTTTGTGTGCCTATGTCTGTGTGTGTGACCTGTGAATGAAAGATATTTAACAGTAAAGTGTGCACATTGTCAGGCATCAGCGAATAAATGTAAGTATACTCTGTTAAGTCTTGAGGTATATTTTGTGTTGTAATAGGTCTCCACTATAAACCAAACCCTTAAATTTAACCGTTTTTGTCTCCAAATGGAGGCAAAAAATATAGTTGCTATATCATCCCCTGTTTAAAGGGTACCTATGAGAATGGAAGAGCATGAAACCCAGTGCAAAGACAACTTTTGTAATATTCAGAGGATGACTTTGTTAGAAAACACTGCTTACTGCTCTTGGCCCTCAGTGTACCACAATGAAGCCCCTATACCTAAATTTTTTCCAGCATGTGCCAGAAACACATCTTCTGTTTCGGTCACCACCACAAACCAAAGGCGACACGAGAATAGCCTAAAATGTTAAGGATTATACCTTTAAGCATAAATACAACACCTGTGGTACTTACTCTGTATGTCAAATTTCTGCACTCGTTACTACACAAAGCTTTAAGGTCCTTCATTTGTGTATACACTGTTGTTTCTCTGCCGGCGGATGTGTCATAGTTGGTGTCATGGTCATGCACGGACCCATAAGGAGGCCTCAGTCACCAAGGACATCAAAAAAAGCACACACACACACACTCGTACAAAAAAAGGAGACATTCTTGGGTGCAGTGTGGAAAACATGCCCCTAAGGGCTTGCCTGATTTAGAATGGTTAAGTCAGACAATAGCTTATTTGTGGTGCCTTTATCCTGACAAAAGGCGCTATAGGCATTCATAAGGGCACATGGTCTATTGTGAATGGCTTAATGTTTAGTTTGTGCGTATGGGCCCATTGTGTGGTCATGAGATGCTGTCCACCGGCCGAGCACAGTTTCCTTATTAGGTCCATTAAAACCTTGCATGTTTACAGTCGGATTATGATTGTTGTAAATAAGCTGATGCAGCCGTCCTCATCACATGGGTTCAATGTAAACAAAGGGGTCTGGGGGGGGCAATGGCACCGAGGTAGGGTGGCAGACATATACAGTACAAAGAAACAATTTAAAAACGACAGAAATTTCTTGCGGTGATTTCCCAAATTAGGCAATAAACAGCGGGTATTTCCAGACAGGCGGACCACATTGAAGTAATGTAATGTAATGAATAATACTTCCAAACCCTCCGGACAATGGAATCCATCAGATTTTTTTCATTTTATTTTTTGCAGATTTACTGTACAAGTGGCTCCACAGGATAAGTATGTGTGTACATTTGGTTCAAGGGGTGATATTTATGGCCGGTAAAGGAGGAAGGCTGTGGGACAGAGGCAGGATCGGGGGCTTTTCTTCTAATCACAAGACCTGAAGACGCCAATGTGCACATGTGCGGTGCGCCTTGCATCAAACAATATCAAGGAACCCAATTTATGAGAGCACTTAGTGAAGAAAATACAACCTATAACTCTAAGACACATCTGCATAAGTCAACTGTATGTGTACTCTATTGCACAATTTACACTCCTCGTACTGATAAACAGATCAGATGAGGAGACTGTGGGGGATGAGAGCGGTGTGGTACGAAGACAGGGGGGATGAGGAAGAGGACAAGAACAGAGGGATGAGAGAGGATGGAGGGAGATGTTTTACCCTAGATGGCTCTTTATCCGTCACCGCAACTGAGTCAGGGTTCAAGTGCTGTTTAGATTGGTGGGTGGATAAAAATTCCTTGCTGTCCAGAAACAGGCCTCTTTATCAAATGAAGGATAATACGGAAATTGGACGGGTTAAGAAGATGAGGGAGCGGGTGGATGTTTTGCATGACGGGGGAAGAAAGGTTACATTAAAAGGACGAAGGGGAAAGGTGGAAAGCAGGGCAGGCGGAGACAATGTTGAGGAGGGGATGATGAAGATGATTGTTTCATCTTGTGTAAGTAAGCAGTTTGGAGGAATTATAAAGACAAATTGAAGTGGGTAAAAACACATGGGAAGGACGACATAGAAAAAGTAAGAACAAGGAAAAATTTGCAAACCATATCAAATAGTTGCTGATGTGTTGTTGATGCTAGAAGCACTCTAGCACAACAAACATACTTTAAGACATTTGCTGTACAGTAAAAGTTCAGAGTGCAGGCTTTTGTTATGTGCCTTATTTAAACCCGTTTTAATATTCTTGACATAATTTTGAGGACAAATATTTGTTATTGTTTTTATTTACGTGGACATAGTACATGTGTACCATTCATGTCACTGTTAGTAAAAGTGCTTTAACTGTTTAGTAATAAATATAAAGTGAAAAAAGATCACAAGTTTATATTAACCCCCCCCCCCAAAAAAAGTATTTAAATTGTTATAAACTGTTAGTGTAATGTACATAACATAACATTATACTATTAAACAACTACACTCAAAAGGTATCCCATGCCAACACTATCCCTTTCACCTTCACATTAGTCTGTTGTCCATGATGGAGAGGTCAGAGGTCAAATGTCACATTATATTTAAAATCTTTATACAGTACTTTCAGTATGTTGACAATACGCAGCACACTTGTAAGAATCATAGTTTCTAAGTTACAAGGCTTTTTTCCAATATTTGACCAATAAATCCTTGAGTTGAACTTGAAGACCTTGGTACATGTTAGTCAAATTTTAATGGATTGTTAACATGACCCCGCCCCACACCCTTACACAGTTTAATCAGAATTCATGTAAAACTCTTCGAGCTACTGTGTTTACAGACAGAATGACACACAAACACTACCGAAAACATAACCTCCACACTGGAAGTAATAAAAATTTACTCTCCCAAATCAAAACACTTTAGACATCCGAATCTGGAAAATCCCTTTTTATTTGTTGTAAAATAAAAAATATTAAAAACAAGACTTTGTCACAAGCAGGAACAAGTATTGAGAAGAGACAGACAGGTAGGGTGAATGAGCGAAAAGATCAAGTGAAAGCGAGCCAGAAGGAAGGCGAAGAAGAGAAGAAGCGGTTGAAGAGACAGAGTCGTAGTAAATCAGCGCTGAGGCAGCTAGCAAGCTGGCGAGTGTTTAGGGTAAACACACTTTTATCACCTGTCCCCACGCCAACCTGCCAAGAGACAATGTTTTGGGTGTTTTACATGAGCCACAGGCAACTTACTGTGTGCTTTGCTGTGTGTGCTTTACTTAGTGTATGTGTGGGTATGTGGCAGGCAAGCATCAACAGTCCAAAAGAGCAACTGCCAAGAAACACACAGTGTGCCACAGGCTTCTACTATATGACTGTGTCACTCTCTTCTCACTCTTTCTTTTAGCCTCTCTTGTTCCTTGTTTTTAAAAGTTGCTCATGAAATGAACTTTTCAGCAAAATGTTGGTAAGTAACAGATACGTATGAGTAGGAGAAGAGAGCTGTTTCTCTCAACCCAGCAGAAACGCCGTGTCGGAAAAACCACCACTTTTACTTAACTTTACCGTTGTGATTCATGGTTTTCTAATGAGAGAGCTCAGTATGAAGCAGTGGAATCATGTATCCTGCCAAGTGCTTCGTTAGTGCAATATTTATTCAGAACTTACGTACAACAGGTATGCAATATATTACAATGAAGTTTGTTTTCTAACAAAAATGTTTGAAAACTAATCTTTTTGGAAAGTTTAGTTCACACACGCTGAGCAGATTATGCTGTGACAGTTTTTTTAAAAGTTCCTTTAAATCATCCACATACATCGTCTCTTTCAGTCTCGCAAACAAATACATTATGCTTAGTGAGAGAGCTCGGGAACTTTACCTTGGCCCAGGAGTGTGCAGTCCAAGGCCAAGGTAAAGAGAGAAAAAAGCATTAATCTGAAAAATTACTTAATGTGAAAAATAACAAAATCCAATGTTCAAACCGGTGCCTGATGTTTGTGCAACACACCCACAGCTAAAAAAAAAAACATTTTGTGTCTTCACTTCACTACTGAATGTGCGTAAATGGAAGCTGACAGCTACACTTTGCACTTCCAAATTTATGCCAGTGCTATGACTTCAACTGCAGACCCCACAGGATCAGAGAGAGACAGGAAAGAAAGAAAGAAAGAATTTGAAGAGACGCAAAATAAATTTAAAAAAATACTGTTTAGAAGAGGCAAAGAGAAAAAAGCATAAGATTTTGACGTTAAAGAAACATTAATATTGAAGGAAAAAACAAGAGCGAGAGGCAGACCAAGAGAAACAGAGAGCGCGAGCGCGGGACGGAGCGAATGATAGAGTAAAAGAGAGAAACAGAGCAGGAGAGGCACAGAGAGAGCAGCTGTCCTAACAGCTGGCCGGCAGGATTGATGTCTGAGTGAAATAAAACTCAACATATGTCCAAACACGAGGAGACAGGCTAGCCAGGAGGAGGAAAGAGACACACACACACCCACATATACGCAAAAACACGCAAACACAAGCATACACACACTGATATGAGAACACTGAAGCACTCTGAAGCACTGAAACATACATCCACACCACACACACTGATTAAAGAATGCCAGTACACTGCTGAGACGTTTAATTGCACAAAGGGGGGCGCGTAGATAACAGACACATGCACACACACATGCACACATGTTCATTGGCCTAACGCTTCTCGCTCAGTGTTGTAAAACCATTAAACTGCAGCGTGGTTAGTCTGGCTGCGTGTTAGCACGGTGTCCATTTCACACACACTATTTTCATCTGTCAGATGACACCCGGACTCTCTTGTCAAAGAACATGGCCTGAGAAAGCAGCCGGGGGGGGG
>VOQK01043312.1:12187-23654 GCA_015052645.1 Benitochromis conjunctus | reverse complement strand
ACTAATTAAAAATGGCCAACGTCATTGTACAGTAAGCGAGGTCAGGTATTGTTGATCAGAAGTATACATGTGGTTCTGAAAAAAGAGCCACATTCAGAGGCGGGCACCTAGCATTTTTATCCACCCGTGTCCTCTTTGATTTGAAAGGAAGGTGTCACAACACTTTTGAAAACACACACTCACAGATGTGTAGGTGTGTGTGTGTGTGTGCGTGTGTGTGTGTGCGTGTGTGTGTTTTTCTTTTTCCCTGCTGAAGATGAGAGGCAAAGCTTCCTGTCTTCCAGCTTAAAACACCGTGGACTGTATAACGCCTCAGGCCATCCAATTCTGGCCCATTTTACTGTATCAATAACAAAGTGAAACCTCTAAATGAGAGAGATCAAGCACTCGTCTGATATTATCGCGATTACTATGTGCACATAATAGTAAAGCGGGGCGTTAGATGGTTTTAGATCTGGTTTGCTTTGGGGAGGAAAAGGGCAAGCTGAGGCACGCTGGGAGACTCCAACCCTTTCCCGTGTTGGAGGTGTAGATCAGAGGAGCAGCGGAGAAAGGGAAACCTGTGTTTTCACTGATTGATACCGTGATCTAACGAGTGAGGGATCTGTCAGTTGTAATTTTAGACGTTCAAAGATCTTCTGGAGAGGAAGTTTTCAGAAAAAAAGAGAACAAAATGGTGAGCAAAGGTTGGTATTGCTTTATGTGGAAGGGAAACTGAGCAAAAACTGCATCACTTCTGTGAAAAGCTACAGAAAATTAGATAAATCTTAGAATGAAGATGCAGTCCAATGTTGCTGCAGTGCGTTAATATATCACTTCAAACAAAAATGTGGGGAGAGATCTGTGACATATACACTCATGTAGATAGCTCCTAACCTTGTAACAAATGAGGACCTTTGCTAAAGTGTTAAAATCAGTAATATTAATGGAGGACAAACAGTTCTCCAATTGTAGGACTAGAAAATGGTACGCTAAGCAAAGCCAAAAATAAACAATGGTTACCCTTGGGTGGGTAACCATTGTTTATTTTTGGCTTTGCTTAGCAGCTCTGTTTCTTAGGTGTATAAACTAATAATCTTCCAGTTAGCGGCACAGAATGTTTATAACTGGAAAAGTAGCTTTACTCCACAACCTGCAGCTTTGAATAAAAGGCAAGGCTGAAATGTCAAGATTCTGGCCCACTAGTGATAAAACATGCGCACACACACATACACACACATATACACTGAAGACCTTTTACTTACCGTCTTGCTCTGTCTTGGTCAGCTCCACGAGCTTCTTCTGTTTCAGTGTGTCCACCACATCTGCCAGGCTCCCTTTGCGGCGCTCTGGCGTCCCAAAGGCAAGGCCAATCACAGGGTCCCCGCGGTCCCTTGGACACTCCTCTGGCTTGGTTGGAGAGGTAGAGGTAGTCCGGTAAGAGTAGACTGAGCCACCTTTACTGCTTTCATTGTCCTTGGAAGAAACAGAAAATGAGAGTTCAAAACCATGAGCCATAGAAAGTAATTAAGTACTGCATATCTGTGAGAGAGCATTTCAATTCATGCAACACATTAACACAGCTCAGACAAATGCATCCCAAAGCTCTTTAATGTATCCCTGTAGTACTGTTTTGGAGTGAGCCTGTACTTTATTTGCTCTATCGCGTTTTGCGTGGGCACAGGTCAGCTGGTGCGACATGCCAAATATCAGGTTTAGGATTGCATTTTGCAACTGACAGAACATGACGACCAAAGTACTTATTCTGTCTGTCAACAAAAACAACATGGTGATACTCCATTACATATATTTATACTGTCGGTGTCACATGTGTATAATCCACTGAGACACACTGTGAGAAGACGAAGCCTGGCAAGTGTTTTTTTCAGTTGAGGGTGCTTACACGTAAGGAGCAGCATGACCGCACACACATGCAATCTGGTGATGGTGGAAGTGGATTTGTGGAATGATTTAAAGCCAGTAAAGTGTTATAGTAGTTTGAGAAAAACCTTGATAATATATTTATTCTTTACACATCGAGGTTTAACTCTAACCCTACAGTCATACGCAGAAATCTCGGGTGATTCGTGTGATTTTTTATGCCTCTCTTTAGAATAAGAATTAATTCCTGTTTCAGTCAAGGTGACAAAAATCAGATCTTTTGATAATGGATAGGTAGGAATAGAATAGAATAGAATAGAATAGAATAGAATAGAATAGAATAGAATAGAATAGAATAGAGGAAGTGCAGCCGGGCGATTGTGTTGTGGGTCCACCGTGGTTGGGTCCATCAGAAATGAGCCCAACCACGGTGGTACCATCGATATACTTGACGATGATGTTAGTTGGGTGGGTTGGTGTACAGTCATGTATGTACAGGGCATACAGTAGGGGGCTGACAACGCCCTGCATGGATCGGGTGTTGTGTGACAGTAGGGGGGGAGAGGTTAGTTGGTTAGGAAGTCTTTGATTCAGGAGCAGGTGGCAGCGGGGATTGATGGTGGCGAGGATGTCTGGTATTATGGTGTTGAACACATAACTGTAGTCCATGAAGAGAATCATCATGTAGCACTTCCTGTTCTCCAGATGGCTCAGCGCACTGTGAAAGGTGATGTTGATGGCATCCTCCATGGAGCACAGGGGATGCGAGGGAGGGGTGGCCTCAAACTGAGCAAAGAAGGTTTGAGCTCCTGTGCAAGTTTGAGGCTGCTGTTGGGGGTTGGGGGCTCTGGCCTTTGTAGTTGGTGAGGGCTTGAATGCCTCTCCACTACTGTAGATGCCAGTGAGGAAGCCCTCTATCCTCCTCCTGTAGGCCTCCTTGGCCTATTTGATGTCCCTCCTCAGGTTGGCTCTGGCAGTGTTGTACAGGGAACTGTCCCTCAGCCTGAAGGCTGAGTTACATGTTCTGATTAGAGCCTGTACTTCATGTGTCATCCAAGAAAAACCCAGATGGTTTTGGTCACTGTCACATTCTCTGCATAGCACTTAATGCACAAAGGGACAGACTGAGTGAAGGTCTTCAGTTCCTGCTGTTCAAAGATGGACCAATATGTTGGATCAAAACAGTCCTGTAGCTGGAGGAGAGCATCATCTGGCAATGTTTTAATGATCTGAGTGCTTGGAGGAGTTTGTTTCCTGAGGGGGATGTAGGCAGGGGTGAGGAGCAGAGAGAGGTGTGTGTGTCCCTGTGCTGTCTGCTCTGCAGGGTTATGAGTTAAGCAAGAGGCACAAGGAGTCTATAATTATCAAGAAGATAAGCCCTTCAGGATGACCACATTGTCCCACACAACAGACACTTTAGCACAGGTGCTCTAACACTGGGGTTATTTCTGGATGCTTTCTCCTCCCCTTACAGAGTGGGGGGGATCTCCAAGAACTTTAGGAGGCTTATGTTTCAAAGACAAGGGGCTTTAGCTAACAGCGGGATCTTAAGATGCCCTTGAAATGGCTCCAGGAGGCTCTGTTGTGCACTTTGTCTTTAAGCAGAAGATGCCTCTGTAATGAGGATTACGAGATAGTGTGTCACTCACGGATTGTTCAGGTGTGTGGGATTTTTTAACCCAGGTCTGCTCAAGAGACAAGCAGAGTGGTGCAAGCGTTATGGTTTGATGCTCAGATCAGAAACTTGAATGACAAAGTTTTGTTTAAAGTTGTCCCTCACTGTCGGAGGCTGGTGAGACAATGAAGTGAAGAAGGATATCATTTTACCTTCTCAGTCCACAGCACGGGAAACTCCCATGTTTCAGTGGCCAGTGGCTGTTTTGGGCAGTGTTGCAGCTTTGCCTTATAACTGAATTTAAGGATCGAACATATTTTTTTTTTAATCTTTTACAGTTTGAAACACTGAACTTTGTTACTTTCTGACTTAGCACTACCTGTGCTTTTTCTGAACACTTGAAAGGACTATTTCTTTATATGTTCTCACCAGTGTCCTGTGCTGGTCCATGAGGGACAATGGTCACACATGTGAGTTGGAGATAAAATAGAGAGAGAAAAAAAAAAGAAAAAAACATAGAGTGAAAATTCAAATATTCATGAAAATTTTTGCCTTCAGGCAACTTTGAAGTCTGATACCGATGCTAAGTCAGATTTTTGAATATTGTTATTAATGAATTACTGCACTTACAACTCTTATCATGCACTGGGCATGGGTCAGTATAACTGAGTAACAATTTCAAAACATCTAAAGAACCATAATCACACTTCAGTAACAAAAGTTAATTTTAAAAATGGGACATTTTCACCAAAATATTCAACTCTACCACAACAATGATACCAAAGGAAATTTTCCCCTTTCCTCAGAGGGTGAAGCCAAACACGTCTTGTCCATGAGGGACCCACAGAACCCGAAGCCAAGTAACTAACACCTTAACAGACACACTCAAACACACACACCAAAGCAGGCTGTGGAGATGAGAGGAGACCAGGGGTATAACTCTCTAAACGAGATCCCTCACTGGGCTGCCTACAGCACAGCCTATAGCACACAGACCAGAGAGAACTACTTGTGCCTGCATGCGTGTGTGCATGTATCTGTGTGTATGTGTCCACTACACCTTGTGTGAACTCAATAGTGCACAAAAATCATTATGCATGAGAATTTGCGCACCCTATGTATTCCTGCATATATTTTCACAAGTGTTTTATGGTTTGTGAGCCCCGAGTCTATACTCTGCACACACAACCACATTTGTTTGCATCTGAGTTATAGTAATACACAAACTCTCAGGATAAGATATGGTCAGTTTGTCAGCTCTTGGCCTACTTCACTTCTCACCATCACAGCAGGACTGACATTCTCCCACTCAGTGTCTGTTGGTTTTTCTCTGATTGGCTGCAGTTCGTCTGGGTGGGATTGGTCATGCAAAGAAGGCGACACCGTCTCCTTTGGGCCGTCGTGCTCATCACCAACCCAGCCTGCACTGTCCTGACCAATCACTTCCGCTTCCTCGGGCGGTGGATGAAAGGGAGGCGTTGCTCGCATGGAAGACATCATTCTGGGAAGGAAAAAAAATGAAGGGTTTAACTTTGGTTTATGAACTACAGTTATGTCAACCAGGATGGACGCTCACTGAAGTGACACATAAACAGCTGCAAACTAGTGCCGCTGTTCTCACAATGATAAAGACTAAAATATATTTGTCACCAGCCAGGCTAAAGCCAAAACCTTCCTGGAAGCTGTGATGCATTTTCTGTGGAATACTGCAAACAATGACACACCAGCACCAGAAAACAGAGCAATGCTCCAAAACAAAAGACATAAATAAAATGTTTTGTTACATTTTGGCTTGACAGCATTCCTTTGTTAACATTATTATCAGTGATTTGACTCTCCTTAAGTGCTGGAGGTTGGTTAGTGTAAATGAGCAGTATCATCAGTATCAAACAGTACCAAAAATGCAGTTTTCTACTTTTAGTATGTTAAATAATTTTAGATTTTACTTTTTCCACCACTGACTGCACAAAAAAAGCCACAAAACACTGTTGGATGATTTCACAACCATGCATTTGAATCGATAATTCAAAGCCACAACTTTATTTAAATGCAGAGACATGAATGTCAAATATGTAATTATGGTTTAGTCACACACAAACAATTTAAAGTACATATCATATTTTTGGTATTTACTCAGGCACTCATGCAGCGCGACTCACATGTTTTCATCCTGAATGTGCATCAAGCACGCAAACACACACAAATGCGCACTCGTGGGGATAATCTATTAATCTATTACGCAGCATCAAGGCCTCTCATCACCTCGGAGCTGTTACAGAAGCAGACGCTGTAGGCTGCTGAGTTTAAGTGGAAAAATCTCACTTTTTGCTAATATAAGTCTCAGATTGAGTCACTAGGCTAATGCATCATTTCCTGTAATGATTTCCTCACACTGTACTTGTGAGGACATTTGCTGACCACAGCTAAACCCTGCCTTCCAACTAGCTTAGACGAAAGGAGGTCTAATCTAAACATGGGCTTACTTGTCCTCAACATACATACTAGTATACGGTACACAAATGCAAATACACTAAATACATAAACAATTGTACATTAATAAACACAAATCTAAGCTGTTAGGTGACAACTGATAGATCAACCTGCTCTGAGCTACTTTTGCTGTGATCACTAAAACCGGTGCTACCCACCCTTCCACACACATGCACGCAAATGCATACACACAGCTTCAGTGAAAAACTGATTCCTACTTCAGTAAGTCGGAGCATGCTGTCTATCTCTGATATACACAGCCTCCTGGGTGCTCTTAAGTGTTAAGTCTGACCCTCAGTCAAATGTCAGAAAGGGCAGAGCGGGGGTGCAGATGGAATGCATGAGGAGTGAGAAGAAGGCGAAAAAGTACTTAATTGATAGAAGGCGTTAATAAAGAGTGGAATGAATAGAAGGAACAAAAAAAAAAGAAAATCTCAAAGACTGAAAAAAGGATGGAGAGGACAGGAATGGCAAGCTCAGTTCCAGCACAGGTCTAGACTGATTATTTGAGAACTGTTGTGTGTTTAGTCACTGACAAAACTGTCCATTTGTGTTTGCATGTACAGTATAGCTGAGTGATTTGCTCAATGAATCTGAGGGTCGTAATGTTCAGTGCATGTTGTCTTTTACTACCTCTGGTGGAATGCAGCTTCCATCAGAGGATAAATTAGAGGAGGGTGGATAGTGGCATGCTGGCATGCAGATCAAAACAGATTTTTTTTTAAAAAGCTTTGAAATCCAATTTTAAGTAAGTCTGCTGAGCCTTCTTTACAAGTCATCCAGGTTTCGAAACACAGGTTTTCATTAATTTTTACAACTGGCCAACAGTGCCATCCATTCACAGCCAGATTTAAGTTGACTAGAATAGCCGTGGGTTTGAATTTCTCAGGCCTTCGTTGTTTTACACGGCGATATGAGTGTAAGAGCCCAGACAACCAACAAACCATAATCCACGATCGACTCAGGGTATCCAAAGTGGAGCGATGAGAGAGCAATGGGCAACTGGGGAAGGAGAAGACAGAAGACAGCCTATATATAGCTGACAATATTGCTGGTGCTGTGTTTATGAGGGAGCTTAAGACTTAGTTTCTTGGAACTGGTGTCTCATATGGCCAGGAATGCCCAGACTCTTAACTGCCAGTGATTGGGTTTCGTCATGCAACAGTACAGGGATTTATTGGTAAGCATGGCAAGCAGGCCTTTTGTGATCAGAGCAAGAAAACTGCGTATTTCATGCACTGATCATTAGACAGAGTAGCATGTTATACCTTAAAAATGCTCATTACTGTAGTGCATGATAAAAATCTGGCAGATTTTTACATTTTTTTACATTACCTTCTAAGCTACACTATGAAACTGCAATAGACATGCATCTTACCCACATTTTTATTTTTGCAACAAAAATCACAGTGAAAGAGAATTGTTGAAAAATGAAGCCAGAACGGAAGAAAACTAGACATGAGTTGTTACATGTGATCATTTGTCTTTGTGTCACTGTTTTCTAAAGAGAATAAGAGATTTAGGGAGTTATATGTATTTTTTTAGGCATGTTAGACAACTGGACATGACAGTACATGTTAAAAATCAGGCAGAAACTGACTTATTATGGCTGAAAAGAAACAACCTTCTCCCAGTGAGACCAACAAAAAAGAAAGCCTGCCTATGCTGAGGCCCTCTCAGGAAACAGTAATGTGATGGTAATTCTACACCAATACCTGAAAAATAAATTCATTTTCACACGAATCACTCCGAGGCTCTCCCAAAGCCTTTTCATATTGTCAGACATCTAGAAAAACATCAAGACTTTCCCCTGGAAACGGTTCTCCTGTCTAAGATGTTTCTTGGAAAGCGATACTGGTGAGATTGCCTGTTTGATAACTGAACAGAGCATGGACTGTTAAATGAGGAGTCTTAATTTTTCATCCTCGTGCATTTACATTTTTTCTACTTTGTTTTCCTTGTTTTTGTTTTTTTAATGTGACTCCAGGAAGATCCATCCAGCAAGCTGTAAACAGCCTCGTGATTAAATCTCTGTAATATGCACGTTTTTCACCTGCTGTCTTTAATATTCACAATAAATGTATGCCCAGCAGTTTTACTTCGTTTTTGGTTTAAGGTCCTTTCTTTCCTTTGCTGCCTGTGGAAATTTTTACAACCTTTAGCTCTCAAGCGCACTCAGCAAATAAAGTGCTGCTGGTGGACAGCTATCTAAGTCTCCCTCCAAAACGTGGACAGTAACTTAGAATCCCTTTGTGTGTGGAAGAAAAACGAAAACCAGGGTCGGTATTTGGCAGGAAAGCGTTGTTCAGATCTGGCCTGGAACCTGGCGACTTGGCGGAAACAATCAGGCATTGTGGAGCGTGGACGGAGAGGGACCTGTGACAGATGAGAGCGGGAGAGAGAGGGCCCCCTCTTAGAAAAACAGTACACAAAGCGCCATTCAGAACCCAGGTCCCTTCTGCCACTTGTGGAGTTAGAGAAGGGCTCCGACAAAGGCCCCCAACTCGACCAATTGGGTGTAAAATCTCCAGCCGTCCCAGCTTTACAGAACTAAGGAAGTGGGAAATACCAAAGAGACAGAGAATAAGAAGAAAGGGAGAAAAAAATCAGGAGGAAGAAAATCTGGACTTTTCTTGGAATTGTTTGTCTTTTGGACAGGCCCAACAAGAAAATAAGGTGAAAGAGAGCAAACTGAAGATTTGAGGCCCTTCTCCGAGTGTTTCTCTGCAAGAAAGATGACATTATCAATGGCATTCTCTCAATACCATTTTACAGATTTTCTCCATCATGTCTACACGTTATATGCCAATTTAAAACTCAACAAAGTAAGGCAGGAAGACGTTAGCAGAAGAAAGTGCCTGATGCTATGAACTGAGCAGTGGGCTAGTTTAGCCATGATGTTTGGCATTTTAGTGGAGTATTAAACCACACAGCAGCCATAAGGTCATTAAAAGTTATCCATTACATGTGGAAAACTGTAGAAGTTCTACATTGTGACTGGTATTTACAACAACAAATAAAACAACACAACAGAGTCTCGCAAAACAAAGCATTAGTGTTTTTGAGGATACATTAATGGGACGGAGGAGCAGCGGAAGTGACAGAAACCAAAGCATATCGGTAATGAGCGTTTCGTATAAGACTGTAGATGCATGTTTTTTATCAGCCGTTCACCGTTAGTTTGTCATTTCCGCAACTTTTCCATCACATTTTTGTCTCTCCAGAAACACTTTCCAATACAACATTATCATAATCAAATTAACAGTAGATGTAATATAAAAAGAGTTGATATGAACCAGAAATATTTCTTAAAGGTTTACTCCTGTCATCAAGGTTTACTCCTGTCATCAAGTTCATCAAATTCATGGAGTCTTAAGAAGCAGATTTAATGAACGACGAGCAATATCCAAACATACTTGATTTTGCTAGTTCGCTTTGTTGAAAACTTAATGAATTGTTCAGTGGCCATCAATGAAGTTCATTGAGAATTCAAAGGTGTGAATGGGTAATGCAGTTTCTTTCACTGGATAAATAAAGAAAAAGAGGGAGAATTGGACTTGTATGAGAGCAGCTCCCCCAACTCCTAAATCTTATGTCTGTCTGGACTCTCATTAGATCATCGCAGAGTGCTGCAAACAGAGGGCACTGTCATAGGTCAGACATGTGGAATGTGGAAACACACATGGCGCCCTGTTTTCTCCCAGAGATTCCTCATCATGGGTCTTTTGCCCAAAATAGAAAAGTTCAATAGCAGCAGTAGCCCCCCTCCCCAAACTAGCCAATTTCATCACTGGCTTAATAGCAAGAAAAGCAGTTTTGTTTTCTGAAACTGCAACTCACTGGATGTCACTTACAGAGGCAGCTCTGTAGCTGTGCAGCCAACAAGTAGCTATTCTATTTCACTGCTGTAGTTGCATATCACATGCAAAGGCAGGTATTCTCTGACCTTTTCATGACTTAAGTGAAACAATGAAAGAAGGTATACAGTAGGCGGATGCTGTGCATGACTGTTGGGTCCCAACAGCGTCTGCATCAATCAGCCATCACAGCCAAATCCTTCCACAAATCTCAGGTAAATAGAACATATTGTGCGAATATGTTACACTGAGCAGCTCTGTGTATTTACCACGTCAGAAAATATTTACAACCACAAGGCACTCAGAGGGGAAGGGTAGAAGAAGCATTTAGGCAAGTTTAGCTCTTATTTAACAGACTGGTGTGATTCTGAACTGTAAGAACAGTTGAAAAAAAGTTTGTTTTTATTTCTAACTTTATTTAAACAATGTCGTTTGCCTCTGTGAGGGCAGCTGACATCAATTTTTGTCCACAACAAACACAACATGTTGCCTATTTTTTCATATAATTGGTTTAACAACTTGGTGTAACACAAGTGGTGAAAATGTTGGTATACAGTTTACATACCATGTATGCAATAGTTTGCAGGCAATGTTAAAAATGTTTTTTGAACTGTGCTGACACAGCATTTCCACACTTGCTTCCAATTTAGAATCACAAATGAACACAAATCACAAAGAACACAGAGAAAATCCACACAGGCACAGGGAATAATGCCGTCCAACTAACTTACATATAAAACATTTTATTTCTATCACATCTGGAAATAGATCAGTCACACAAACATATTACTCTACATGTATCGCTGGGAGACGGCCTTTATTAACTGCTGATTGGTTATAAGCTATATTTCAGACAGAATGTAGTTTTTAAAAATTTTCAAAAATATGGTGAGGATGTTAATAAACTGGTTCCACACAGTGAGATCAGAACTAAAAAATGTCCAGTCTGTCAGATAAGCTGCTCAAAATTCATTAAAAAAAGCAAAAACAGAGACAGAAAAAGAAGATTTGGTAGATTTCTATCATTTAATTAGCATGTACTTCACCATTAACATGTCCTATCAGGTGCAATGTGTTTATATACAAAATATGTTCAAATATATTATTGTGATATCTACATTTAACAGATTTTATATCATAATAAGAGTTAAAATATAACATGGAAAGACTTTTAAAAAAAAAGTTTCCAAGTATAAATATACCAAAAAAAATCCTTCCTTCCTTATGAGAATGTGGAAAGAAAATATTTTAATACTCCCCAACATGAAAAAAATGCAGTTTAAGGATTTCATCTGTCATCATACGGACACCTGGAGCAAACACAGGGTTTGATGTCTCCATTAGTCCTGCTGATGTAAAAATCTTAATCAAAGCCAACGATGGAACGGTTACCAAATTATGAATGCATCGTTTGTCAAGTGGGCGTAAACACACTTCATTATGCTCTGGGCCTGTGTGTTCAGCCTCTGTACCTCGATGATGCCGGACTAAAACCACAGACCCCCAGAAATCCAGAAGTGGCCTTAGTGACCAACACCCTCCCTTGTGCTTTTTATTTTTCCTGGCATGTGAACACACCCCTAGGTAACACAAATACAGTACACATATACATTTATCTACTTCATGGCAACGATACAGCGTAAAC
>VOQK01043311.1:25449-38083 GCA_015052645.1 Benitochromis conjunctus | reverse complement strand
GTCGATCCCGAGGGGGCTCTTTTGCTCCCCAAATTGCATTGCAAGTTTTTATTTATTCAATTATTTTAAATAAGGGATAAACCGAAACCTCTGTTAGAATTAGTGACTCTAACTCGGGTGACTTTTAGCTTGTATCAATAGACAGCTCAGCGAATGCTAATGCTGGCTCATTCCCTGGCTTTGTTCTTTAGCTCATTAATGCTAATGCTAGTGGTTTTGGGACATTGGCTACATAAACAAACACTGAAGGGCAGCTGATTGCATTTATGTGTGTGTGTGTGTGTGTGTGTGTGTGTGTTTGAACTGTAAAACTGAAGTTTCTTTAGTTTCATCTCACAAGCATGCAGATTCAAACCTCAGACTGAGCAACAGAAAGAACCGATGGTACTATTTTAGCAAAGCTAGGAGAGTAGGGTACAGCTTTGTCCCAGAGTTTCTGCACATCTGGACTCTATAAAGCAAGTTATTTTCATAAAAAAAAGATTGCTTTAACTGTTCTGTTATGGAAATGATCCCACTTAATATTCCTTCCTGTTTCAGTGGCAGCAGTCCAACAGTGGTGTCAGTTTTTTTTGTTTTTTTTTTACATGTTTGGCTAGGGATTTAGTTTTCCTTTAATGATTACTGTTTGTTTTAAACTACAGTTAACAACACTGTGGTACAATTGATGCAAATTAATAGTTTTCTCTGAGAAGAAAAGTTTGCATATTGTGTGCCATTTGGTTATTATCTGATAAAAAAAAACAATTGCTTTCTGAAAAGACTACATTAACCTCTGTCAATTCAAGTCTTGTGAAACCTGATTTCAGCTTCCAATGCAAATCAGCTTCGCTAACTTGCAGTTTCATCAACCATGCAGTCTTACTTTCTCCGTCAATAACGTAACCAGTAAATTGACAGTGAAGATGCCAAGGACCAAAGTCACAAGGCTTCGACAGTACAACCTCACAAAGATACTCACAGCTTTTCTTCACAATGATGGGCGAGCTCTTAATGATGATGGACATTGCTGTCGTGGAGAGTCACGGCATTGTTCAGCTGACATTCCTGCCAGTCATTTGGGGCTGCGTTTGCCTGCCCACCTCTTTCCATAACAAAGACCTGGGTCACCTGACGCCTCAACTTCACCCATTTCACTCAGCAGCCTCCCAGCTAAAGTAAACACACTGTTAATTCAGGATAATTCACCATAACCTATAGCCCCGGTCATATAAATTCCTCACCTCTGTACCTCCTCTCTTTATCGTTATCTCCTTTCCCTTCCTTTCCTTCTCTAGAACGTGGACATTATATAGCGTTCAAAGAAAATCCAATATTCTCCAACATTACAAATTAACAGTATTATAGAGTTAACACTTTCCTAACTGGCATAATTCAGTTTCCGATAATACTGCGTGTTTACTGTTTTGGGGTTTTCACGTTAGTTAATGAATTCACTCAGCTCTTATTTGAAGCCATGCATTTTTACCATGCTTTGTTACACTGTGGAAAACTGTAATTGGAGGTGATCACCACCAGGTAAAGGTAAGCTGACATAGCATGGTTTTTCCCCCCATAATCAGTAGGCAGCTATTGGAAGGGTTGCCTTGAAATTCAATGTGGGCATTCAAATATTCAACATGATGACATGATTAATCCTGTTACAGTTTTTAAAGCCTAATCATCAGATCAAATTTGTTTATGAATGTTCTACAACTGCTTCTTTAATAATACTTTAATACCTAAATAATACTCATTAGGCTCAGTGTAAGGAAATAATTATTCGTTAACATAGCATGCATCATATTAGCATAACATAAGCATGCTAGCACTGTCATTATGGATATAGTATTCAAATCGCAGAATATAGCAACCTCAAAGTTTTAATCACAATCATCACAATCTGTAGGATCGGGAGTTCCACTATGTTGATAAAACACAAAGTAGCAGCTTCTGCTATGTACTATGAATAGTTTGGTTCTCGGTACGACTGAACTGCTGGTTCTCAAAAAGCATTAAATCCACAATTGGCTTTGGCACCAGCACTGGTTCCAGGATTAAGAGCATTCTACACGGTTCGATTTTGCTACCAACATGTGTGAAAGTACAGCACTCATTACGGCATGCTGTTAAACACTGTAGCTAGTAGGCGTGGAATACCGGATGAAAGTCTCAGGTGAGCAGTGGAAGTGAGATAAGCTGAAATAAAAGCAGCCACAAATATGATAACAACACAAATGTGAAAGAAAACAAAAGCTTTGTATTCCTTAAAAGGCTTCAAGACAACTGCTCACTCTCCTGCATTTTATTTAATGGGTTACTAGTTTGACATCTCCAGTGACTTTCCACTGGACTCTGGTTCATGCTCTGCCTCATAAAAGTGGCTCCAGCAGTGTTTGTCGTCTACCTATTAGCTTCAGCACAAAGTGGCACAAGTGAGTTCTTAACTGAATGCAGTGGTGCTGACCTGGGGATAAAAAGATCCAATTAAAAACAAATGGAGCGATCCATGAAAAAGCAGAGGACATAGGCACACAGAGCCTCTAGTTTTGATGCCTGTACAGGTGTAAAATGCGGAGAAAAGCATTTGCATGAGAGAAATCCAATGGCCTGCAAAGAAATGTGGCAAGTTTGCATTTCAGACGTTTCACTTACGATAACAAGCTGTCAATAAATATTTTCCTTGTTTGTTTACAATCAACTTGCAGTGAAATAATCAGCTGAGAAGGCTTAACGTTACAGCAACTGATAAGAAAGTCGTAGGTCAGAGAAGGCACGTTTTAAGTTTCCTCTTCCAAGCTGTTTCCATTTTACATTTTATGTGCAATACCTTTATTTACCTTTCAGATAATTATTTATATATGTATATTTTCCACCCATTTTCCTTCAGCTTCATTTTGTCTTTTCTTTCCTGCAGAATCTCTTTTAAGTTTTGCTGCCATGACCTCACTTAAACCCGGCTTTTTGTTTGTTTTGGAATTTGATACTAAAATAGAAACCTGAGATACGTTTTAATGTGACAGTTTAAAAGTGCAGGGGAAATATGGATATATGTTGGCTATTTTTCTGTAAGAGGAGATGCACATCATTCCCTTTCTTTTCTCCTCCTCATGCCACAGTGAACGGATCATTCATCCTCTTATCAGGTGAATCCCCCCCCTCACACACACCTACCTTCGACCCCCATTTACCTCTCTCTTTCTCAAGGCCTTTGTCCCGTCCGACAATGGGGCGATCAGGGGTGAGGGGTGTATAGAGCGGTGAAGGGGTGGTAAAAGAAAAAAAAGAAAGGTGGTGTTGATCCCTCGTTCTTTATGGAGAGGTGGTTCAGATAAATAGGGGCCTTTTTCCCCTCTATGCTTTGTTGAAGGTTCGGACGCACAAAGAAGGGGTTTGTGCATGTGCATGTGCGTGTGAGAAAGACCCTGGACCCAGCCCCCAGCTCAGCTATTTCAGGTCACCTACCACATAAGGAAAAATGGCCTAAAATCTCACCACTCTCACCAAAACACTGATTTTAAATGCAAAAACGGTCCAGGAGGAAAGATTTGCTGGGGAAAAGTTTGGACACTTTTTTGTTAATGAATTTAAATGTAATTACTTTAGGTCATTGACCTTGCTCAAGCACTCACATTAAATAATCAATTAACTAATTATGTATTTAAAATGAATATTTCCATGATAATTTCAATAATATATATAATAAATGCATATATAATTACATGTATTACTTATTTTAATAGTCGAGAGTTGTTCATTAGGTTTATTTTTGATCAAAAAGAATGATGTTTGAACTTATGTATTACATTATATAAGTTACATAGTTCCCTAGTCCCCGCATATTCTTTTATATAAACAGTGTCAATACACACATCTGGTGATCTATTGGTGGTTTATTGGTTTAAGGTACCAAAAATGAACTGCAGTGTCACCTCTTAAAGTAAACTTGGGGACCTTTTTACTTAGGATTGTTACGAACACTGTGTTTTATTGCTAGATTGTAGGACTAAAACACACTTTATAGCTGATGTTCTCCTTGATAGAGCACATCGGCTATAAAGGAAAAAAAACTTCTCTCATGGTTGTGTCACCAGCATTTCATTTAACACTGTGTTTAGCACCAATCATTTCCATTAGTCACTATGAAAGTAATTCAAGAATGAAGCTCATTTGCAGGTTTTGAACTTTTCAACAACTACATGCAGTCAGTGCAGTCTCCAGCTTGACATAAGTTGTTGTGTCTTTTTGTATGATTGAATTTAAAAGGCTTGTTGTTATTCCGATTTGTTGGGCACTTAATAATAATTAAAGAAATCCGTGAAAAAAACGTTTGAAAAAAGAGTTTTTATAATGCTTTGCACACAAATCTAGACTGTGAAGTTTCTGACTTTTGTATAGTTTTAATCTATTATGAAAAAAGTTTAAAATACAGTGACTCTAACATTGTTTCTAGAACTATAACACTTACACTTGTCCGGCCATTTAGCCTGAGGTTAGCTTTGCGGTGACCCAGGGAGGCCTGGAGCTGTCAGCACCCCTGGGAGGAAGTCTGACTTCTGGGAGAGAGAGAGTCACCTGTGCCCCCCCCCTCCCCTATCTTCTCCCCTGGAGGAGATCAGAGAGCTGAGAGTGGAAGGTGAGGACAGAGGGCTGCTTTTCTCCCACACTACACTCTGATTTCAAGCGCAACTCCAAAAATCCTCAAACTAATGATATGACTGAAAACTCTTGAAACACAAGAGCAAAAAATTATTTAATGTTTATTTAAGTCATTGTTTATCAGCATAGACTCAAAATAAGGCAACAGTTAGAGGAAGCTTCATCTCGTGTAGATTACCGAGATCACAAGAAACAAACACCGAAGAAGTCAAAGGTCACAAACACAACAAATCAGCCGTGAAGTCCCATGAGTATTTAAGACATTTTGAAAAACCCTTGTGTGGCAGAAGGTACAACACAAATGCTGTGTTTTACAGTATGATTACACATCACAATCATATTAGAAGCTACATAAATATCAGGTGATCATCATAGAAAACATGTTACGTGAATGCGGCATGCAAAGAAAAATAAAAAGAATAAATCAGTCAATCTTAAAGATCAATGGTCTGTGGCAAGGGTCAGAGAGAAAGAGCGATGGTATGCAGGTATGTGTGTATGTGAGTGAGTGTGTCTGAGCTCTGAAAGGGAAAGGCTCCATTAAAGCTCACCTGTTCTAACCCCTGCAGGTATGTTACCTTCCTTTCATTCATTCATTCATTCTTTCATTCTCCAGCTTCCCCCCTCTCCCACCATCAGCGGCCCGAGGCAGCGCTTTGAACTCACAACTGCACCTCTGTGTGAGAGCGTGGCCCTGAGTGTGTGTGTGTGTGTGTGTGTGTGTATAGTTCTTCTGAGACATGGGATACATAACATTGCTGGCTTAATTAGTTTGTTAAAGTGATGGTGTTCTGTCATTCAGACATAGGCTGTTTTTGTGTTTGCGTTCTTCAACGCTTCATTCAAATATATCCACCACAGTGATGGAGAGAGAGCTGCTGTATACGGCCAAGACTGCCACTGTGTTTTGTGCGAAGCTGACATGTTCCAGTGCTGTCACATTAATGGAAAGGAGTGCTTGTCTTAAAGAGGCTTACGTTTCAGAGAGAAAAAGGGCAAAATATGCAAGTGAGACATTGATGAAACGATGAGGCTAAAGATGAAAACAGGTCATTTTCCTAATTAATAACATGTGTGTGATGAACCAACTTTTATTTTATGTTGTAAAGGACTTTATGGCACACAAATACAGGGCCTTACATAGGCCTCAAATGTCATAGAGACAGAGCTTTTCGTGTCTTTGTGTGTGTGTGTGTGTGTAGGTAACATCCCTGGAAGCTACACAGATCTTAGCTTTTGTCAAAGCTGTTAAAAGGTGTGTGTGGGCGTTTACATCAGGCTGCATCCCATCTACTGCTGATCAATTTGAAAACCTTGTCAACCTGTTGAATCCTCCAAACACAATAAGACTTCTTTTAGACATATAGATACAAACACTGAGACATTACGCCATTCATTTATGAACAGACCGTCAAAACACCAGGCAATAAGGCAACATGAAAAACCAGCAGAGAAAAAAAAGAGCTTTATAAAAACGTTTGCTGCAAATCAGCAGGCTTCAGGTTTGTGAGTCATGGGGGACTTTGGACACAATATCTTCACCCCCAGCTCTTGAGTGATGCGTGATGTTGCAGTTCCAAGACTATGATGCCAGTCGAGCAAAGTTAATGGTGTGTGACTGCAAAGTTGTAAAGCGTCCCTAAGCAGTATGACCAGGTGTTGACTAGAACTGGGAAGCGAACTCTAACCTAAGGTCACTGGATGACAGGCCAAAACAGGGTTAATTAGGGAAAGCAAATTTTCTTGAAGTTATAACAGCTCATAAAAACATTTTTGTCTAAAACTGATGACTCGGCATAACAGATTTTATAGTTTGTAGCTGGGTTTTAATTGGCTGATGGAAAATATTTAGCACAAATTTACTTGCATCACTTTAAAATTCTCCGATATCTCCACCTGGATTACTCACTAGAACTTGCATATCTTAGGATCCATGACCTCCCACACTTTTGATTTTGGATGTCAGTCTTATGGATTATGCCCCCTGAACCCAACAACAGTAGTTTGATCTTTGATAAAGTGACTGCTGAACCTCCAAAAAGACCACCGATGCCATTAAAGCTGAAAGGGGGGCCATCTAAGGTCATACCTGTCCATCCTAAATGGACCTATTCTTCCCATCATTCTTTGCGATTATGAATCACCTAAACGGAAGTACAGACAGATGCACAAACACACACACATGGCCTTGTTTCAGGGGAACAAGTTGAAGGATTGATTGGAAGGTTGTCTAAACAAGTCAGTGAATGGAGAGGCGTTAATGTGTGGAAGTGTGTGTGCGCTCTGGATTCCCACCTCTGTGAGACTAAATAAAGAGTTTTAAACCTTGACAGTGAAGATATTTTTGACAGAATCTGTGTGATCTGTCGGACATCTCTGCCAGACACCTGATGAGAACTGAGTATTCTGCCAGGTTGTGTGCCATTCCTCCATTCTTATGTTAAAATGCATACCTGCTGTGTCCTCCCTGCTGACGGTCCATTGTCAGACCTGACCCGCTCAGTGGGGTTGTGTCTACACTAACCAGCAGGAGTACTTGAGTGTCTGTTTGAGTTTGTGTGTCTATGTGTGTGTGTGTGTGTGGTACCTAGCTGTTCTTAGAAAGACGGCCCATCAGACACTGATGCAGCTGATGCAGACAAATAGTCAGAATTATACCATAAAATGTTCCAGCTGGTAAAAATGTTGAAATGAAGAAATAAAGAAAACGGCATACCACTCAATTTATCAACAAGAAGAGGAAGATGATAAAAGAATGAAAAGCAGGAATAAAAAGTTTTAAAAGAGATAAAAGTAAAAAGATCTTAGAGGATGCTTTAAAAATTAAAATTCTCTACATTAAATTTGAGACTTAAATCTTATTCTATGATGGTTTTTATTCTCGTCCACCACTTTATAACCAAAGACTGATTTATGATTATGAGAAGGAGAAAAAAAGGTTTCCAAACTTTAGGACTGAAATCTGGATGTATGTGTACCATAACAGTAACTGAGAGCACTTTCTGTCACTTTTCCATTCACCTGTGTGAAGCGGCACAAAGTTGCATTGTTTGATGCCACTGGTGTATATATAGGCTCATATGCTGTAGATAAGTGGAACAATATAGGTGTTAAACTGCCTTGTGTGCAGTAGTGAAATGAGCACTGGAGCATTATTACGAGGTAAGATGAGGGGTTTATCTACAATTTTTTGTTGTTTTTATACCTCAATGTAGACTAATGTCTTTGCAGAAATCATTGAAAACATACTGTGGACACATGTTGCCCACAAATTACTGGGGTCATATTTAGACGGCTTAGAGGGAGTGCAGTCTGAGAAAGGAAGTGATAGAAAAAGAAAAATCAAAATGGAGACGAAGGAAGAGTCAACCACTCCCCCCTCTCTGTTTTATGAGTGTGTGTCTCTGCTCTGTTTACATGTTAAAAGCTCTTTAATAAGAAGCTGCAGGGGAAGCTAGCAGACAGGAACCTTTCATCTCAACCTGTCCTGTCACACCCAGGGGTAGGGGGGTAGGAGGGGAACTTTATTTATGGCTGCGTGCAGGTTGGCTCTTTGTATGGAGCACTCACACAGTCGTCTGAGTCAGACTGCAGGCTCCAGAGGAAGACGAGTAGGAGGGTCTGGTAATCCATTACACAATACATATTACCTGCTTGGAGTAAAGTAACACTAATACCATCCACATGAACTGTAGGGAGGATAATTTAAGACATTCTTCATTCTTCAATCAAAAATGTTTATCATTCAGTGACATATCCTTTCCAGTTTTTACTGTTATGTCACTCTAGTACATAATGTAAATTATGTCATATTTATTGTTTATTTATAACTGCTTGCTGGATGTTTGAGTGATTTTTGCTGATTGAGCAACAAATTATCCTTTAGGGTCAATAAAGATCCTTGATCATTGCTTTTTCGAAATAAAAAAATATTTTTAGAATTTTTTTTGCATGTAACCTTTACCTTGTTTGATGGATTAGCCTATATGTTAATTAGCAGGTATCTCTTTGGGGAGAACAAAAACACATAAACCAAAAATGCAAGACGCAATGTTAAAGATCAACTGATGTTTTTTTTGGTTTTGTTTTGTATTTTAATTTGTAAACATGGGCAAGTCACCTTCTCCAAACCTCTTTTTTCCCTTCAAGTTATGGTCATTTAGCCTTTATATAAATTTCTTTTCAAAGAGAGCAAAATAACATTAAAGAAAGGATTAAAATATAAGCAGAAACATGAATCGGTAGTGTGGTCATTTATGTTGTGAAGATACTTTCCGTCCCATCAAGGTCACTTGAATCACGAGAGTGGTGATGACACCTGTATGAGTTCAGAAACTCCAAGTCGCTGAACTCAGTAGTGAATATTAAGCCACAGAAGCTATTAGCATGTTAGCATCTTGAGCTACAAACACGCAGGAACGTCTCCATTGGTGGTCTGGGCCAGACAGTGCATCCCGGTCAGCATGGGCACCCAAGGAGAGCAGCCCATATGGAACCGCAGGAGCTGAGGGACAGCGAATAGGCCCAAAGCCCAGGAAGGAGCTTTAGTGAATCACTTCAAATTTGATATTTTACTTACCAGTACGGCCTCCATTACACAGGCTTGCTCAGCGCCCTCCTGGCAACATCTACAACTTCTTGGGAAAAATCTTTTGGCTGGATGTTCCTGGCTGTCGCCAAGAAAAATCAACCATTTTTGGAATGTTTTTCAAAGGGTGCTGTATCAGAAACCACACTGGGTTGCAAGCTAATAGCCATGGTCACCTGGAGTTTGCATAAATGTCACCAATATATGTTTTTATTATCCCAGCAGCCACAAAATCCTCCTGTAGCTCAAAAGGGTCAGATAACGCATTCATAAACTTTTATAATGCAAGAAAGGATTCTAAAAATATAACAAATTCTTATGCTTAAAAATACAATAAAGCTAATAAAAATGAAAGAGAAATCTTTAAACTGCATATTAATATCATGTTATTATAAAGGTGTTGTAAATGTAAAGTGGAGTAAAATATTTATTAGGGACTAATTGTGTCGTTTCTGTATTACGTTTGTAACAAACTGCAGATATGAACTTAAAGAGTTCCACTGTGAACTTAGATTAACTTAGTGCATGACTAGACAGCCTTATTGTGAACTAACACACCACAGAGCACAATAGCAAAACTGCAGACTTCTAGTTTCTGTAAACATGTTACTTAATCTCATGACAAGTACTGTGTTCATGTGGATCATCATGAGGGTGGCACACAGACATAGCAGCGTGAAGGAGGAAGCTCTCAGGTTGTAAATCGTAAAGGTAAACGGAGGATTTGTCCTAGATGTGACAAATTTTTGGAACAACAAGCTGACAAGATACTATTGTCTTAAGTTTCAGCAGCTTCCTATTTTACTGACATTTTCTTGTTTTCTCAAACACTGTGGAAACAAAAAAAGTATTCCAGCAACGCAGACAGTAATATGATAAATGTGACGCGGAAACACTGAAACATAAGAAATTAGTTAACATGTAACACATTTAAATAATGATGGAAACATCCCTGAAAAAGGTCAAAACCCCCAAAACATATTTCTTAAAAATCACATGTTAGGGAAAGATGGGTTACTGAAGATTACTGCTGGAGAAAACTGATTTTGTGGTCATGTCTAATCAGCTTTTCAAGAATAAAAACTTTTATTGTCTCTGTACGAGCACAACAACATTATAAATTAAATCACAGTTATACTAACCTCCTGTGGTGCATGACATGTAAAGAGTTTCGATCTGCAACGTGAAAGCTGATTAGAAAAGAAACAAATGTTCACAAAGACATGGACACTTTTCAAAGCAACTTATTCAAAGGAAAGGGAAGTAGTTCAATTATGCTTTGCAAATGGAGTTCACGTTTCTTTCTGCATATTTTCTCTGGTCATGTGAAATAACACTCAGGTGGCCAAATCCCAACAAACTGAATGTGGGTTAACACCATGTGTGTGTGGGACAAAGTGGGACATGTCAACAATGCTGAAAGGTAGCCTGAGATTTATTTCACTGTTATTTCAGCTGCTCGTCTTTCTGATTAGAGTTTCTGGGTTTCAGTTCGGGTGTATTTGTTGATTGGCATAATTTTTTTTTTTGCCATATCTGACAATTTTAGCAATTTTGACCCACTGTGTCCCTTTACACCATATGTTTTTTTACCTATGTGCAAAACTGAAATATGCCCCTATTTCTAAGAATATACTGCCTCTTCATTTTCTTTTGTGATAATTTCCATCCATATCCATCATCTGAAAAACCTGTGACTTTTTGGTGACTTGTAACCTTCCCTGATGAGAACGGCATTACACAGTCTGGCCTTCATTGGATTATAATAGAAAGCTTTCCCTTCGTATGCACTGGACAAAAGCTAGACTTTAGAAAAGTGTATGTCCTGCAGAACCAGTCAAAATGTGAGACATTGTCTCAAGTTGTGCGGGAGGGGGATGAGGAATAAAAATACTGTGCAGTCCCACATAAACAGGGACATCTGGTCACACTAAATGACATATGTGTTCTTAGCATGTTTAGGGTGTTATAGGGTAGACTGTAACTGTAAAGCTATTTTCATTTCAGATATTAACATGAAGACAATCCACTGTGGAAAGCATCAATGTCAAACACAACAGCTTAAATATTCGATTCATATCCCATTTATACAGCAGAGTTTTTCAATTTCTCTGCCAGTTTTCTTTGCTTTGTATTAACAGTGTCTTCTAGCAGCAGACACAACATTTTAGATTTTGGATATGAGATGGGATTTCACATTACCGCTGTGGCTTTGTGAACACCGGTCAGCTGACAGACCTGCACTCAGTTGGGCTGGAAAGGTTGCAAAACCTCTCCACTTTTTGTTTTACTTCACACACTCAGAGAAAATTAGTTAGCAAAAACGTCAAAAAACCTTTAGCTACAATGTAACATATAACTGATGTAATTAATGTAGTGATAATCTGTTATTATCAGATGGCCAGTTTGTCAGTCCAAGTCTACATTTCTCAGTTTTGCAGTCAACAGTGTAACAAAGACAGAAGCTGTTATGGGAAAATGAGACGGCGATAACAGCATCATGTGTTAGAGGCTAAAAATCATGTTTGGAGGTTAAATGTGACCCTATGGATTGTGGGTCAGATGATGATCCTCCTGCTGGAACCACAGACAGATGACTTCTTTGGATCCCCCACTTCAGGCCTCCTGGTTAAAATGAATCACTACCCCACAAAAATATTTTGGAGAATCTTGAATGTTTAGCGACTGGCGAGTTCAAAACAAGTGGTGGTGAAAATGTTAATAAAACCAACTAAGGCAGGGGATGCATTCACCTTTAATGCCATGCATCTCATCATAAAGGTTCTACAGTGTTTTCATCTTCAGTTTTACATTCATACTCATCATTTCTGTACTTTTGCATTGGTCATTAGTACACTGTCAGGCACATGTTGCACGATGTTTAAACCTTTCATATTCACATATTTGTTGTTTTTACTGTTTTATTTTTGCTGTATTTAAAAATGATACACAGTGTAAAATGTCAACTTTTAATCAGTTACTCAGCTAATATATTTATAGAGACTGAATCCCAAGACAGTGATGTAAAAGCTTTTACTTTCAAGAAATATGGCAGTTTTAGAAATGATGATAATGTGCGCATCATTGCCACCTCAGCATCACCAAACATCTAAATCTGGACTGCAAGCTCTTGACATGAGAGTACTGTCACATAAACATGAGTAAAAAGTTAAAAGTTAACCCATTTTTTTCCTCTCACACCTTCTTGCTTCATTCTAATCTGAGGCCAATGGAGTGATGAGCGGTGAGCCAACTTTCCCTTCTGGGGCAAGATGAACTCTTAACTCTTCACCTAGCTGTGACTAAAACCCCCCCACCCCCACCACACACGCACGCACGCACGCACGCACGCACGCACGCACGCACGCACGCACGCACGCACACCTGCTCTGAATAATCACACAGACT